>CAXKVY010015222.1:0-25944 GCA_964058915.1 Tetropium fuscum
TATCCAAGCCAAATAAAGACAGAGCATCAGACATGAGCTCAACTCAATTAAAATTCGCCAGAAAAATTAAGACTATACAAATAGCTTCGACATGTCATCTCATGAATTATCAAACGTAGATAATTTAAACTGCGTCTCATTATTGTAAATGAAAACATCTCTAAAACCGAGATGCAAAATTATATTAAATCATTTATATTTTTGAAATTGAGATATTATCTTAGAAATATTACGTAAGAGAAATAATGTTTAATTTGCTTATTGGATACTTACTCATACTACTTCCCTGATGATTATTTCTTATTTTATTTTGGACGCCATGCCACTTCTATGAACATAAACTTTTATTTTAAATGAAGGGTCACTTTAGAGCTATAAGTACTCTTACTTCAGAGGAGGTTCAATTAGGCTAATTTGTTGTTGATTGATATTGTTGAAAATTGAAATCAACTGTCTTGATCTTAACTTGATCACTGTTGAATTTAATTCATGTGCAAATTTTATTAAAATATTAAATTTATGTGAAGATCAAAACTGTAGTAGTTATATTGATTGGTATTCAAATTATTCACCTGAAATTTGCAGAACAAGAACGAAGAAGCTATATTTACAAATGATTATGTTTATTATAAAAAAGAAATTGTTAATTTTAAATGAAATTTACTTCTATAGCTTCTATAGCTATCCTGCGAAAATGTACTTAACTTAAAATATAATTACATGGGTCTAAGTCCTCTGGAACAATATTCCTTAAAATTAGCAAAATTTTTATTGTTTATTACCTTGTTACAATTAAGTTAATTTATTTTATGCATTTCCACAAATCACCTGTCACTTCCGAACACTCTACGCGAACTAATGGACTTCGCTGCTGGTCTCTGGTGGTAGTGTCATCTAGCGGGCTATCGCTGCACTGCTTCTGGAATGCTGACTGCCTTTCTAGTATCTCGCCTTGGGATTTATCGACCCTCAAATTTATATTACTTGCTGCTGGGCTGTAGTTTTTACTCTGAAATCTGAAATCGAAACCAACAAGTTTAGTGAAAGTTCATTAAAGGATTAACATATTTTACAACAAGGTAATAAACAATTCTAAATCTGTTAATATTAAGATATATTGTGTCAGAGGACTTCGTCCCATGTAATTAGATTTAAGTTACGTAGGTTTTTGTCGCAGGATAGGAATAAGGTTCTAAAATTTTGTTTTCAAAATAAACAAATCAAATAAAATAAACAGAGTCATATGCAGTCACAACTTCTTCCTTCTTGTTTTGCAAGTTCAGGGAATAATTTTAAAAACTAATAAGACTCTGAGCTTCAACAAAAGGGTCATGATGGGTCATTAAATTCATTTATGGAATAATCTCTTAAAGAAATTTTATATAACAATTAATAAGCCTAATTGGACCCCCTCTAAGATGATAGAGTGCTCATGACTAAAGTGATGCTTCAATTAAACAAATAAAAACCAGTGTACATAGAACTGGCGCCCATAATAAAAAATAACGATTTTATAGGGAAGTAATTAGAGTAAGTATCCTATAAGCAGATTAAATATTTCTCCATCATACTACTATTACAATATCTCACTATTTCCAAAATTACCTATAAACATAAAATAAACATAGCACTATTTATTTAAAATTTCATATAAATACAATATATCACAATTATCAACCAACGCAACGCAACATAGGCATTTATAAATTTACATAAAATCCATTTATCTCATATTGGCTTACCCAAAGTGGGGATTTTAAAATTTTCATATATTCCATTATTTAATAAAATATATACATATATATATATATATATATATATATATATATATATATATATATATATATATATATATATATATATATATATATATATATATATATATATATATATATATATATATATATATATATATATAAAATATGGTTCGTGGGATGGTAGCAAATTAAACGACTGATTATAAAATAAAGATTTTATAATCAGTGGCTCTATTTGCTACCATCCCACGTTAAACCATATAAAAATAATTAGATATAGCAAATGTGTGACTTGAATGTACGATTCTCTTTTGTAACGTATTTATTAAGTCACGTTTAGATAAAAATCTCGCCTTATATGTTTCGCTGCTAATAAAATGATATCTTCTTCCACACTTTATTTTATTAAATAATTGAGTTTGACCTATATATGCAGATAATAGTAATAATTGATGTTAGTAAATTATAAGAGGGTCCTTTCAGTGCATATTCTAGTTGAATATACCAGTAGACCTATATTGTCGGTGCAAAAGTAACGAATGCACAGAAAATTTAAAGATGTCGCTAGTAGTAATTATTCTATAAGATTAAAATATTCTACAATCGGATGTTAGAACGGAGCTGTTTTATATCTAAAAATTACATCATATTAATTACTTTCTATGGTATAATGGTCCATACATAAAAAAATGGCTGTTTTCATAAGAGTTTAACAATTATTCGCTCCTCAAATATCATTGGATTTCAAATATAAAATATGCTGCCCGTTCGTTATCGATAAAGGATGCCGCATCTGATTTATATTTAGTAATCCTATGCACAATAATGAAATAGGTAACGACTAGGTATTTTCTGCAACGTGGATTCCGTTTGCAGTACTTGAAGAATGTCAAAATAAAACTTTTAATAGCTTTAAACTCGCACAACTGTAGAACAAAGTATGATTAGAGAAACTATTCGAATAGCAAATCCGTTTATTTCGTAAGGGTTCTATTGAACACCTGTTATAAGTTTTGGCTTAAGTTCTAGTATTTTAAAAGTATTTGTAAATTACAATTTCATTATTTATATTTTTAAGAAATCAGATGTCATGAAGACAAATGTGTTCGAGGAGTGTATTTTTATCAAATGCTACCACTCCCCTACCACTTCCAAGCGGAAAGCCGATATAACTGAATTGGTATCAAGAATAAAATGCTTTCCAAAAAGCTATGGTGAAGAAAAAACTGAGAGATTATCAATATTGCTAAGTGTCATTATCGTAAATGCTAGAAGATGATAGCAAAGGAAATCAGAAGCTATTCTATAAGGTACTAAAATCTTCAAGTAAAGGAAAGAAATCCAAAGAAACAAGTATTAAAGACAGAAGAGAACAGATCTTAAAAGACGAATTAATCCTACTTTTAAAATTGATTACATGTCATATACATAACACAAGAAGAGGACACTGCTCTAGATGTAGATGATGATAACAATGAAAATAAAAAAGGTTAAATATTGTAAGCAATTAAATGGTTTAAATTGGGAATACAGCAGGGTATGACAGAATTACATCAGAAATATTTAAACACATGAGAGAAAGGGGTCTTGACTTATACATAAAAGTATGTAACAAGGCAGAAGAAAGAAAATATGCCAAAGGACTGGTAAGTGGCGTTACTGCTACCTATTTACAAAGTGGAGGATGGTAAACTATGTATTAATTATAGAGATGAAAAAATTCTAGATAATAGACTACAACCAAGAGTAGAGCATACATTGAATGAAGCACAAAGTGGATTCCGAAGAGAAAGAGGTGCTCAGGATAATGCATACAGCTTTGCAGCATAGCGAAGAGGCAATGTTTGAATGTATTGATTTAGAAGAAGCGTTTGACATAGTACCACGCGACATAATCTGGGAAAGTCTGGAAAGAAGAGGAATAGAACATAAATTAATGAATGAAATTAAAAGTTTATATAAATATATAATAATATAATCATCGAATCAATATAAATCAACAATTACGTAATCAGGAAAAGTCAGAGATCAGATGCATTTTTAATTGTAGAAAGGGTGAGACAAGGATGGGGATTAAGCCTCTTATTGTTTTTAACATCTTTATGGACGACATAGTTAACAAATGCACAAATGCAGAGAAACTTGCAAGCATTGAGAATATCAGAAAGAGCTTACGCAGATGAAGTAGTTATGGCAGAGAATCAAAATGATATCACATTAAAAGAATACGGCATGAAAATGAGCCCTAAAAACGACAGCAGTAATGGCAATTAAAAATCAAGGAAGACAGAAACAGACAACGACAGATTATCTAGGAATGAATAGGAAACAAGACGCAGAAATCAATGAATCAGAAAAGCCTTAAACACCTATCATGCGATGAATCAAATTTTAATAAATAAAAAAGAGATATCGAAAAAGATAATAAATGTATACAAGATAATTTATAGGCCAATTTAGAGGATGCGAGAGGCGGGTTATTGCAGAGAGATAAAGTAGTATGCTACAAGCACCAAAAATAAAATATTTGAGAAGAGTAAGAGGAGTTACAAATATAAATTAAATAATAAATGTACAAATAAGACAATATTTAGAAATACCGCCGTTGATGAACTATATTGAACAAAAACATTTAATTTGGTGGCTATATTTACAGGGGATAGATGAGATACGACCAGTGAAGAGAATATGGGAAGAATGAAATAAACGAAAAGAGAAAGGCCAAAGAAAACCTGGGATAAAGTAATTAGAGAGATAGTGAGCAAGACTAGAAGCAAGAAGAATGACGACAAATGAGACGGAATGAACAAAATTTATGAATTAAAATTTATATATTAATTTATATATCAAAATTTACATCTTTACGATATATGTTGTGACGCTCTCTTCTTCTTCTTTTTTGTTCGATCCTTAGTTTTTATCTCGAGCGCCACTGTCTGTTTATAGTGCAGAAAGACCACTTTTCCCTATAGGCAGTACTGTAGGGGACTCGATTAGCTGCGAGTGGAGACAGGCAGAATTCCAGGGGTCACGTGGTCCACAGATAGGTCTTTTATTACCCTATCTTAAAGAATACACACATGAACGTTTACAACAGGTTTGTTGTCAATCTAGGTCCAACAGATTTATATACAGATTACATGCAGATTGGATTAGATATATAATAGAGGGGGTTAAGTTTGAATACAGTCGAAGCGTTATGAATAGGATGTCAGCATACGAAAATACGGTCTTAGGGACCTACACTGGCCCTAGCTACCACGGGGACCAAAAATGGCGGCGAGTTAAACAGAAAGCGGCGTTAGTTTAACGTGCGGGGAAAAAGCAATAGCATTACAATTTATGGTGATAAGTTTACGATAATACAGTGCCGAAGTCAGGAACTGAAAGTGGACAGGCGTACTTATAGTACTCATTTAGCGCGACTGTCGTGTGTACGAGTGAATAGTTCCTTACATGTCTGGCTCAGTAGTGAGCCGGAACGGGAATATTCCCGCTCATTAGTTTGCGTGAGCCGGAACTGAAATCTTCCTGCTCAGTAGTTTGCGTGAATAAGAAGCCAGATGGAACTATTCACTTATACCGACTTTGGAATTAATGCGATCACTGTTGTCCCGTTACTCGTCGCTTTACTACTCGCACTTACTTGTCACTATTTATTTTACCGGACGACGTTGCAGTTGCTGGTAGGCGCTACCAGGCGGAGATGCTTACTAAATATTCCAACAATATTCCAGCTCCTTTTGTATGATTTGTTACGCGTTAATAGTGACGCACAATTTCCCCTTCTACAGTTGGCTTCGTTAGAGTTCAGCGCATTGCATTATATTTCTAGCTTTCTTGGGGAGATGGCAATTAGGGTTTCTGGTATTGGAGAAACTATTTACAGCGGCGCGGTACCCAGAAGGGGCTTGTTTACTACTTGACTAATCAGAATTGAATAGATAATTAAACATTAGTATACAGCGAAAAATAAATTGAATTTTACGGCCTATATTAATCATTTACTTCACTTTAAAATTACATTTTCAGTATCAGCTCTCATCTAATCACTATATAAAATACATAAGATCTGCGGATAATATTAACTTAATATCACTTTTGTTTTGTCACCATGGCTACGAATGATATAAAACGTATTAGGTATATTATTAAGCTTGCCTTTAATCAGATAGTATAAACAACGCTTGGCAGTGCTTGCTGTACATATACATATCCTGCAGATTTTTTATAAATGTCTAAACAAAAATTGAGAATAATTTCACATGGGTAAATGTGCAGTATGTATAGTAAATTCATGGATATGCAAACTAAATTCATAAAATTATATCAAAAAAGTAATTTAAATTGGACCAGAATAATTTATGACATTATCCTAATAAACTTAATAGAGGTTCATTTTATAGGATTCAATAACAACCGCAATGAGATTGGATTCAAATTGAATTTACTATGTATTATGGAATTGGCCGTGTTATCCCAACAAATAAATATTCCGTGGAACAAAGCAACGATAAGGTCACAGACCACGACTCCAAAATGTATTTTATTGATCTAAAGTGTGGTCAGTGGCAAGGGTGTGCCATTAAAAGTAGATATTTATGAACCGATTTGTCTAATTGTTATTGCCCTCTTTTTAAATTAATAGCCGCCGGTTTATAGCACACATGAGAAAGGGAAATTAATTGACGGCGGAATAATGAATCACAGATTTTTTGAGAGCGTAATGATGTTTCGTGAAATTAAAATTGGTAAATTCAAGTACAATATATATATATATATATATATATATATATATATATATATATATATATATATATATATATATATATATATATATATATATATATATATATATATATATATATATATATATATATATATATATATATATAGCTTTGAAATTCTTTGCTATTCATATTTGTTTTGTGAAAAGTAATCTTGGGTTTGTAGCATTTCATTACATAGAAATAAGCAAATAGACGAATAAGAAGGAAAACACACTTACCAGTGCTATATCTGGACATACATACGGAAATGAACCACTATACACACGAAAACGAACCACTTAGAAGTTGTACAAGTTCTTTCACCTTTCTTGAGGATCTTCAGAGCAGTATACGATTTATTTCATTGATCATTTATACTTGAATTTAAAATATTAATACTCCAACACTTGCAGTGACGTTTTATGACATTAGTTTTTGACGGAACTCAAATTCTTAGAATACACAAACCTAGTCTACTATTTATATTTGTTCTATTTGAACATATTATATATATAATTATATATATATATATATATAAATATATATATATATATATATATATATATATATATATATATATATATATATATATATATATATATATATATATATATATATATATATATATATATATATATATACATATATATATATATATATATATATATATATATATATATATATATATATATATATATATATATATATATATATATATATATATATATATATATATATATACATATATATATATATATCTATATATATATATATATATATATATATATATATATATATATATATATATATATATATATATATATATATATATATATATATATATATATGTATATATATATATATATATATATATATATATATATATATATATATATATATATATATATATATATATATATATATATATATATATATATATATATATATATATATATATATATATATATATATATATATATATATATATATATATATATATATATATATATATATATATATATATATATATATATATATATATATATTGATATAAATTTAAGTATTAAGTATGCTCCTGATGATTCTCTCTTAGTATGACAGCCAGTTCTTATGAACAATGATATATTTTTTTATGTATAGATCGATTTTATGTATAGATTTTTTATGTATATATTGAATCACGAGTTATTTATATTTACTTTATATAATGTTCTGATATTAAGATAAAGATTTTGATAAAGATATTATATTTTGGATGTGTTGGTATTATTATATTAGAGCATGATGAATCTTTCTCTCTAAGGGAGGTTCAAAATAAGCCTCAATTTTGTTTTTTATTATAATTATTATGAATTTTATTAGTTATCATGTGAAATAATTTTATTAATTATCATGTGAAATATTTAAGTATAAAAATGTTTATTATGAGTTCAAATATCTTAAATTAATACCCTATCTTATATCTTATAATTAAAACATGGGATTATATCCTTTATCAAACATTCATTTCATTATCTAAAATTTAAATTTTTGTTTACATTCGGTATTCAAGTCTTGTGATGGTTTTTAACTTACATACACATTTTGTGTATGTAAGTAGGCATAGGACTCTATGCAATTCTTTCTAGTATTCCTGCGCTCTCTCGCAGTCCTCCTTAGCGATGCTAGTAGATGCTGATAAGGAATTCGCTATTTACTATTCTTGGTGCAGTACGGAGAAGTGTTTTCACTCGTTCGTCGCACTTACACTTTCTTTTAATATCACTTTGCTCCTCAATATTTAATATAATTAACCTTACTTGGACTTATTATCAGTTTACTTAACAGTTTCTGTGGGAATGAGTTTTATCCGTTTAATTACACGTATCATACGACACCAGCTATGGCTCTATTCCATTGAATGATAATTTTAATAATATCACTTGGTAAAATTTACTTACAATTAATAACTTATTTAATATAAACGTCTATAAAACACTAGCAATACAGTTATTTACTAATTCAAATACATTATTTGGGTTTTAAATAAACTTATAATATACACGTCGAGTGGAAAATTTTCATGGCTGCCCTTTGGGATACTTATTACGAGTCTTTGTGCTTTGGTACTAGTTTCTAAGGAAATTTTCCGGGTAAGTTTATCATTTCCTTGATTGTGAATGTTTTTGGCCTAGTACAAATCTATTAACCAATGGTAACATGCCTTATAATTTGCCTTTCTTAAACTGTTTCAGACTACAAAAATATTACCATGTCCTATTTGTCCATATGTGATTCGAGTTATATCCTCGAACTCAATATACATTTAATTTCTAATTTTAAAGTAGATTGGGTTTAGTAATATTCTGCTATTATTATTAATAAATTACAATGAATTTGAGTGGTTGCTAAGTTGCTTTGCGGGTAGTCATTAAGTGCCGTTCGCTCTATATATGTTCTACCTTATGCATTTATATGTTTCAAGTGTGCATTATTATTAAATTGAAAGGCGGTTTATTTAAATAGTAATTTTATTACATTTTTTATTTATGAATATTGGATTTCATCTTTCATTATTCTAAATTCTTCCATTATGGAGAAAATGAAATAGTAATAGGATTAAGCAAAGTGGCTCATTTTTCTTGATGGATCAGTTTTCTATATCAAATGATGTTTGTGATAAATTTAATTTATTTATGCCTCACCATCATTCGGTTATCAAAAGTCACGCCCGTCAACAAAGAGTGTTATATTAAAAAGCTTCACTTCATATTCTTTCGCAATACTTTTTGAATAATAAGTCGGTACGTGGGGAAATATTTAATTTCCTTCCATAGTTCTATAACTTTATTGATTTTCTGTTAACATCGCCAGAGTCTGTTTCTCATCAGGTTCTATAATATTACTCTGCGCCGCCTTGTAAGACTCGGTTAATTATATACTCATTAATTCGGTTTATATTATTTAATTACTTGCAATTTAGGTATTGTTATTTTCCAAGATATTTTCAAGAACTTATTTTTCTTATATAAAGTGGCAAGGTGCATTTTCTTTAAACTTAATTATTTTATTATTTTTCTTGTAAATTGGTCAACTCTTGGTAAAAATGGCCAACTCTTCCACAACAGATACCACAAGTTCTGAGAGTGAACTAGAGTCAACGATAAAATTTAAAACCAAAAAGAGGCCTATGTGTATTTTTTGTAAAGATGTAGGAGCTTCTCTAAATACTCACAGGTCTAAAATACTAAACTAAATACTTAATTAATTCATAGGTCTATAAAAATAATTTGGACTTGAATTGTAGAGAAATATGTTTAAAATTTGACGTATAATAGGTTTAAATACTAAGAAATGCCCAAAACCCGAGAAAATCCCGTCTGAAAATCACACTTTGGAATCTCCCATAAGAAATACATGGCAGTCAAATTTGCTGAAGTGTGTTTATCTATCAAAAATATCCCTCGTATATTAGCAACAAAACACCATCAGCCTTTTGTATAAATTTCAGTTGACAATGTTAAAAATTCCCTTCCACTAGCAATAAGGAAATTTCTCCCAATACTGAAAATGTGCGACGTTATATTTAAATATCGATTTATAATAATTCACGATTGCACTTCAGTGTGGCTTAGATACCTAACCCGATAATATCCAATTGCCCTGTAATATAAAACCTCGACATTTTAGATAATTTGTTGGAAAGTGTTCGCGGAAATGTTCGAAACATCTGGGGATTATTTAATTTAATTACCGAATTTACTGCTATCTGCAAGGTGTCACTTCCGTTGCCCTATTTTAGTACCAATTTACGTTTAGATGTAATTATGACGTGTTGTTAATAGACGGATATTTACTGGTTTGTTTTTCATTCATACTTCGGCCTAGATATATTGTTATATTAGCTACATAGCAAATAGAAATTAAATAAAAAAAATAACAAATGTAATAGAATTGCAAAATATTCATCGTTTAATAACTGATAAAATGGGTAATAATAATAATAATAATATACGATAACAAACGATGTACTATGAGTATTAACTTTCGGTGCGATGAACTTTCCATTCGGTGAATTATTGTTGTTACTGAACTTTCCTTCGTGTCGGTGTATTGTTGTCGGTGAACTTTTCACACACTACAACAGTACAAACAGTACAAACAGATTATACATTGAGCGATGTATCAAATCAGACATTTTTGCTTTTTGACGTGTTGTTTATAATGAAAAGGCGTAAATGATAAATCCACGATTTTGACCTCGACAGACGAACGGGTCTTTGTACAAAATCAAGAAACTTTCGAGTTGTTTGCCCCTTTTTCAGTTTTGTCGATTTTGACTCTAAAGGACTAGTTCCTCATTAAAGAACGTTATAATATTTTTTGAAGTATATTAAATTTGCAATAATATGAGACCTGAATGGTTATTGTAGGTCCAACAGTTTCGGAGATAGAATTTCATAATTTTCAGAACCATTAGAGTTTCTTAAGGCCTCGTATATTGTTTAAAAACCCCTCCCTCTTCCACCCTCGCAGGGGACTCTCCTGTAGTCTCATGGGACCCTAAAGTGCACCTCTTCCCTCATCCACTTAAGCAAAAAAATGAGATATTTGTATTTTTATTTACAGGCGTGGGTATGTGAAAAAATCAAAGTACTGACATAATCATTATTATCATATTGAAAAAGCAGTATTGTGAAATACATCGATGAAAAATATCTGAAAAATCTGATTTCAATTTTGAGGATATTTAATTTAATCAAATTTTGCTCTTTTTGATGGACCTCGTTTGTCCAGGACGTCGTCTTCTGAGATATCAGGAGCGTTTTCAAGAATATCCTAGACAAACCCCACAATTCCTCGTTTAGTTCATCTTCGTTTGAGAGGTCATCTCTGAATGAGTAATCCAGCCTTAAATCTTCATTCACAACGAGCCAATTACAATTAAAATTAGTACTCGTAAAAACTTGTGACTTAATAATACGATCATTCATAACCTTTAAATTACCGTTTCCACTTATACTTGTAGTGCAGTCTGCCTATCTTTGGCCCTATGTAAATTTTTCACTTCGGAGATACAGTAAACAAAAATATGTAAAAAATCGGAAATTTTACGTAGATTTCAATAAACCAAAATACAAATAACTCTTTGAAACGCTCATATCTTCGTGACAACAAATCATTTTTTCACGAAACTTGGTGAAAGTGCAGATGTCTATTTCTAGCTGATTTTGTCGAAAAAATCACGTTTCTTTTAAACCTCGATAGCTCATACACGCTTTCATATTTGGAGTCAATTTTCAGCTTAAAATTTTCTCGAAATGTACTTTTAACATTTTTATTTGTTACGCGCTTTTAAATTGATCGTAAATTGGGTTTTTTTGACAGCAAGAAAATTTATCTGTTTTCAAGAATTTTTTGTTAGCAGCATTGAATAGCTGGTATTTTTTTTATAAATAAAAAAAATATATCTAAGACCCTTTGGAGCTGAGATAATTTTTTTTTAATCTAGTGTCGCTATCTTTTAATATTAAGGGCTGAAATTTACAGAGTTTGTGTATTTTACATAAAAAATAATTCAATGGCATATTCGCTCTCTATTTTTTGGAAATTTAAAGGTGATTCTTAAAGACATATGAGTTTACAGGTAATTAATAATTATGGCTAAGCAACTTTACCGTATTAAAATAAAATTTTTATTTTACATGAAAATTGAAAATATTGACATTGACTCTAAAATTGTACAGTACCTAATTCATCCGTAGTTTTTTACCAGACACTCCTCCCCCCATCCTCGTTGTCACTGGTACGTTCTTCGCTGTATGCAGCGAGTACGAAAGCGTCGGCTTCGCTTTCGATATCATCATCATCATAATGGCCATTGGTCTGTGATTCATCCATCACCACGCAAGACTCATTAAATGCATCTTCGTCCAAGTCATCGTCAAGAGCATCTGCCTCCATCGTAGTTATTTCGTAGTCAAAATCCGTAGGCAGACTGCACTATACACAAATCTCGGCGCATGGGCGCTGGATGTCAATAAAATAAGTGAGTAAATGACAAATCACCTAACCTCAAATGTGTTGATTGTTTTAAATTATTATTGTACAATAAACAATGTTGCCTTGTGATTTCCTGTAGGATATATCCTTTCCCGCAGCTATGTGTAAATATTTTAGATTTCGTGAACTACGTATACAATGTCTGTACATGTACAGTCGCCGCCTCCCAAAGGTGCACGACTTTTCGTTGCCATAGTAATTTTTCTCATTCTTCGTTAATGTAAATCGGGTTTTGTTTTAAAATTGTTCACTGACGTGCAATAAGAAAATTGATAATTTGTTTATTGGGCAACAGTTTGATAAATAAAAATATTACAAAAAATTAATATTTTATAGCAGAATCGTTAGCTGCTATGACACTTTCCAATCGCCTTGGCTACGACATAATTAATGACCTCATATCATTCTACAAGTTCATACAAGTTATACAAGTTCTTCCCAAACATCTTCAACTACTTCCCAAAGCTGATTAGCGTTTTGAGGTCTGAAACGTTGTTTATAAATATGTTTAGTTACGTAACCCCAAACGTTTTGGACAGGATTCAAGTCTGGACTTTTTGCGGGCCAAGGTGAAAGATTAATATCATTATGACCCATCCAGTCTCTTACTATTCGTGCTGTATGAACTGGCAATTATCCTATTAACAAAGTAGTATCATTAAAAAATTGTTCACCTGCTGAAAGATTAAATTATATATTCCCAGGAAAAAATTGCGTTACTGATGGTAACATCACATTTCCTAAAATAATTAAATAATTTAGTACTGTAAATCTGTTATCAATTTTCCAACAAATTCTGGTCTCATGAACGTTTATTGAAAAGCGCCCACTGACATGGCTGGACCGCGTATAATTTTCCTGGAAACTTGTAATTACGGGTCTACACGGAGCCGTCCACTGTGACAAAATTGAGATGTTTTTTCATCAGAAGAAACCACATTATTCCAAAATTCAATGTTACTATCTATCAAGTTATTTGCAAACTTCATCTTTCTTTGCTTGTGCTCATTTGAAAGAAAAACGTTAGGGGTAGGCAGGACAGTTCCTTAAATGAGACTGTTTTAACCGTTTTTGCACAGACCCCGGAAACAATGTTTCTTCTAGTGCATTAGCAGCTGTTTCGAAAGGATGTTGTTGAATATATTCAAACAGAGCGTTATCTTTCATTGGAAACTTTACCAATTCTTGTTCTTGCTGCCCTTTGTATTCTATGTTCCTGATCCCATGTCTTTTTAATTTTAAATATGCATCTTTTGCTAACATTCAAATCAGCGGCTACTTCAGCCAGGGAACAATTTTGACTTCAATTTTGACTATAGCCCTCGCCCTTTGCAAATCATTTATGTCTTGGCATTTTCTATTAATATTCTGACCAGTTAATTTATTATTTATTATTATGTGACTTAATGTTCATAATTAGATTATTTTGACATGTAAATTGACTAATTATGAGACGAGTATGATTCAAAGTCACAATCAAAGTAGAAAAATATGCCGTGCAGTTTTGGAGGCGGCTGGCTACTGTACATAGGTAACAACCCTCTAACACGCGGGATATTTTGAGCACTTTGCGTGACATGTTTTGAAACATGTAAATATCGATTTTAATACATATTAAAAACAAGTTCATATCCATAGAAATATTTTAACCGACACAATCTAAATGGCCGCTGCAAAACTCATAATTCATACTCGTTTTGGTGGGCCATTTCAATGTTTGTATTGCTATGGCACTTTTCTCTTACGGATTATTCACAAATGTACTATTCGTACATTACCACTTTTATTACTATAGCAATTTATTTGAGCAGGCATTCATAACAATTAGGTACAAAGTCGCCTATAAAAACTTTAACAGCATACATTACAGCTTTGACGTTAGTTTTATACAGTCTCTCCTGTTAAAATCAGTTAGGGCCTGTGTATTTAAGGATATTCATGTTGAAGAATGTTGAAATTGATTTTATGGATGGGTTATAAAAAACTAATGAAGCGTACATAAATAATTAAATAGTAATAGGGTTGCTTAATGATTTTGTTAACGTGTCAGACAGCAGGGCATACCGGATGTATTTATGAATATGTCACGAGACGGATGCCAAAACAGAGAAACGGTACGGCATAATACTACTAGTAGGGGTGTCAGAGGTTTTTGAATTGGACTTTGGACGAAACTCGCTGAAATAGGGCTTAAATGAAAGATCTTCTTGACGTATATAGTAAGCTATTAAAGAACTTACATGAGATATGCATGAAGTTTTTTTGCAAAATACTTTTGAAAACGTCGCTTTTTTCACTTTTCTCCCAATATTGGAAAATTAATGATTTTAGAGAAAAAATTTTCGAAGAGAAGTTGTGCAGCGGATGATTTTACGTAAGGATTAAGCATTTAAAAAAATGCTTTGAAAATTTAAACTTTGCTGTAGCCCCTTCTGATAAGATTTTGGATGATGTCGTGGCAGGGATTGAGTTCAATTCAATATCTGCCTGATTCATCCAAGGGTCTCGTCAGAGTGGCTTGTAGGAACAAAATTTCTAAAAATATAATGACTAACGTAGGCAATAGAAAGTCATACTCAAAGAATCCTAGAAAGACTATCAAAAGATTGCGCGAAAAAGACTGTTTTTATTTAAAAGCAGATAAAGGTAATAAGGTTGTTATTTTAGATAAAGAGGACTATTACGAACGGGTAAACAACCTAATTAGTAATGGTCCTTGTAAAGAACTTACTAGAAACCCTTTACCAAGAATGACCACTGAAATAAAAAATGTCCTCAAATCATGTAACAACCTTATTACTCCACCTGTTAAGAATGGGTTACGTGTGTCTAACCCTACTGTACCTAGATTGTATTGTCTACCAAAAATTCATAAGCCAGGGAAGTCGGTGCGTCCAATAGTATCGTCTATTGGATCTCCGACTTACCACTTATCAAAATGGTTGACTAAGGAATTTGAAAGTTTGCCCATTGCACAGCCTAGTTTTTCAGTTAAAAATTCGAATGATTTCATTGATAAGGTCAAGAATATTCAATTGCAAGAGGGTGAAATTTTGATTTCCTTTGATGTTTGTTCATTATTTCCTAGTGTACCAATTCCACAGACCTTGGACTATCTTGAGGATTTACTCGAATTAAACACCTATAGAAGAGAAGTAATAGAAGAATATATAAACCTTACAAAACTTTGTATGAAACAAAATTGCTTCCGTTTCAATTTCAGTTTTATGAACGACATGAAGGAACCGCAATGGGTAACTGTTTATCGCCTTTCATTGCTAATGTCTTCATGAGTCGTTTTGAAACTGAAGCAAAAGAACCTAGAAGAAGTATGTGGATGACATTTTTGCCGTGTTTGACACTAAGATTGCGGATGTAGAAAACTTCATTTCCAAATTAAATAGTTTCACTTCTGTAAAGTTTACATATGAACTAGGAAATAATGGAAAACTTTCATTTTTAAATGTATTAGTAATTAAAAATAGTGATAATAGGTTAGAATTTGATATATATAGAAAAGATACCAGTACGATCAGATATATTCCTAATGACTCTCACCACTGCTATCAACATAAAATGGCAAGTTTCAATTTTCTTGTCCATCGTTTACTAAGTTTCCCTCTCAGTAATGAGAGATTTGAAAAAGAAAAAGTATTAATTAAAGATATAGCTGTGAGTAATGGTTATCCTAGAGATATAGTTAGTTGAAAAACTAATTAGGAAGCGTAAATTTAAGGACACACTTCGTAATTCTACGCCCTTTCAAAAGGATATAGAGGCTCCAAAATATGTATCCATCCCATACGAACCCCGGTTTACTCGTGGTTTGAGTAAGGTTTTCAAAAACGTGGGTATAACAGCGATTCATTCGTCGAGCAACAAATTACAACAACTTTTAGACAATCCAAAGGATAAACTTGTTCCAAATGAAAGGTCTGGGATTTACGAATTTAGTTGTAATGATTGTGATCGAAAATATATTGGACAAACGAAACGGTCAATTAACACCAGATTTAAAGAACATATGGCTCATCTAAAATATGGAAGAACAGATAAGTCTAGTGTTGCACAACATGCTTTTGACAACAATCATAGAATAGATATTAGTAATTTAAGATTAGTTAGAAATGTGACCAATAATAGACAGTTGGATGCATTTGAGAGCATAGAAATTGTAAAATGTAATAGTAGTACGAATAGCGACAAGGGACCTATCCCGTATAGCCCGCTTTACGCGTTGCTTAGCAACCGATGATTGAAGAGTGATTAGTCACGCGTAAAGTTCACGGTGATATCATACCGTAGCCCGCATTACGCGTTGCTTAGCAACCGATCATTGAAGCGTGATTAGTCACGCGTAAATTTCACAGTGATATCATTAGTGACGTCACCGGAAAAATAGTATAAATATGGTAGAATTTGTAGTTTAAGATTAGTTTAAATCGTCTCCGGATGATACCAACTTGGTTGGCGAAACGCGCGTCGAGCGATGTGAAAGTGTTTTGGTGTTTGTGGAAACTACTCCGAGTGTTTTTTAAAAAAATTGCAAACATTTTTTCGCTGCGATATTTAGTGTCAAATTAAAAAAAAACAAAAAATTAAAATACGATAAAATATAGGAAAAACATTTCTGAAATCGCTAAAATTGAAGTATTAAAAGCCACTAGAATGCTTAACAAAATGTAATGCGTCCGACTGAAAAAAATTAATACCGCGACCGATTGCAACACTGTTAAGTTGAAATTTTATATCGCTCCCCAGCCTGCCACAGTGTACCGATGTTGATGAAAATCATTGCAATCGGTAGGTAATAACAGCATCTTCTAGCACGCCAATTTTCAGATATTTTCATAATCAAATTAAATTTTTATTAACGATAAACCCGTAACTAAGGACCATAATTTTGTCGACTTTCAACTTTGTGATGTGCAGCAAACTGAATTCATTTTCAATGCGTAGCAACCGTTCTACTTAGCCTATACAATCGAAACTTGGCTGGTAATAAGTAGGAAGCTTAAGCTTTACTTTGTTTTTTTTTCATAGCGAATCGAGCAATTTTTCATGAAGAAACGTTATTTAATGTAGGGGTTTAACGTATGGCCATATGGTCGTTCAGCTGCCTCAGTCAGCCGATAGTGTTGCGTACTTTACACTCAATCAAGCTTATAACTTACAATTTTCCAAACTGTGCCAGTGAACTTGAAGAAAAACAACTTTGTTGCTCTATACGAGGAGAATGATATTATTTGACATATTTTTTAATTGAAATAAGGTTAAAAAAGCAAAACGCAGATATAGCCCATAGGTAAAGTAATGAATGTTAGGCGTCGCGTCATCACTGGTAATGACTTGGTGTAAGTTATTTCGACGTATGCGTTACAGCGGTTTCACAGCGCGAATGCAACACAGATAGTAGCCGATCGCACTGCCTGTGCTTAATTCCGTTACTGATGTTTTAGTATATCAAGCATTATCAACATTTCTTAGGGCCCTTTTTTCGGGCGTGTAAGACAATACCTATTCTATCACCTGAGACACCTGCAAGCAAAATTAAAGGTTAATGATGAATGTAATTTTTCATCGCGTACCTAATTGTTTTTATTATTTTTCAAGTTTTCCAATTTTCTATGATTTACACAGATGTGATCACATCACACAGGTTTCGACCCGGAGATTCGTCTGTCGGCTTTAATTACTCGAATTCCATAACTTACCTAGGGCTCCAGGTGCGGGTAGCAGGAAGGGGACCCAGCTGTCTGCATTTAAAATTCCTAGTATTTTACCTATATTTTAATTTTTAACCCCATTTCTAAGAAACGCGAGAAGGGTGCAGGATAGGGCAGCGGGGACCCGGCTAGGCATTTAAAATTTCTAGTATTTTACCTGAATTCCTATTTTTCACCTCATTTCCATTTTAACTTGGAAATACGAAGTTTATGATTATTTTTCGTGTTTTTTCGATGGATAACGATGTACTGTTGTGATGTGTCGCCCGGTTGTAAAGTAATAAATAAATGTTTGCAATTTGCTATTATTTAATGAAAATTATATACGGTGTTACAAAAATATGAAAAGACATAGTGGTTTGGTTTTGTGGCCGGTTTTTCTTCATCTTCTACTTCTTCCTCTACAGTGTCGCTCATTACAGAATACATGATATCATCTTCTTCCTCCTGTACATTTTCAATATACTAACTACGTATACGTAATATACTTACTTGCTACGTATACATGCACTGTTTAGTTCGAACTAACTTAAGTTCGAACTAACGCGCATCGAATTAGGCCCCTTTTACTTGTCTGTATACATGACACGTTTTACCAACTGAAGATAACCATCAACTTTTGCTTCTGTGCCATTTGTATTATAACTATTCTCACCTAAAAGTTGGTAACATCCAATTTAGTTCGAATTACAAGCGATATAATTGTTTACATGATTTTCGGAACCGAACTAAAAGCGCTAGCGCACATATTTAGCTGGATCTTACTAGGACGGAGCTAGTAAAGTTAATTCGAACCAGCAACCGTATACGATCGGAGTTATTAGTTCGAACCCACTTAGTTCGAAATAAACGGTGCATCTATACGTGATTTCCACTATATTTGGTATGATATCCTGAATGTAGTTTTCGGTCTAAGTTGTCTAAATGTATAAGCAAAGGAATTGATTTTTTTAGTAACACTTGTTACATGCAGATTCCAATAGTTTTTGATCGAGTTGTAGTCCAAGAAATTTGCTTTCATTTACAAGTGGAATAGATTTGCCATCACTAAATCTAATAAGAGGACTAGTATTTCGTGTCTTGTTTGTTGATATGAGGTGCATTAATTGGAACATTTTACAATTCGAGTTTAGTTTATTTTTTCTGGTTCAATCGACGTTGTTTAGAACAACACTTCGTATGCGGGAATTGATGTTTTCCTCCTTGCATCTAAATATAAAGTTAGAATCATCTGATTGATTGATTCTAAATTGAAAATCCTGCAAAAATAAACTGTAGATTCAGTAATTCACAAATATTGTAATTCTCTAAATTGGCCTAAATTTAGTGACTGAATTTTCAGTTACCTAACGTTTAACCTGCGAGTTATAGCAGACACATATTGAGCAAGAATATAAATGCTGACAATTAATAACTGTAAGATCAGGTGCTCAGCTGAACAATGGAATATGAATTAATCAATCCCAATTTTAATATGCCAAAGAACGCATCTCAATGACTGATCATAGGGATAACCAGGAATCTAAAGATAGATGCTGTGATTAAAGAAAGAGGTAATTTATTCAGATAGATTACTTTTAAAATTGGATTATAACTTATCGACAATGGAAGCTTACCAGGAATGATAATCCAACTTCTTTGAATATTTGAGATTTATAAATGTGAATTGCTATTGGTAGGTCTGGAATAAAAATGTAAAAAGTATACAATAAAATGTTAACGACAAAATATGAAATGAAAAATCCTCATTGATCCCTACTGAAAACTATGTATGTACTTATTTGTATTACTATCGGTATTACTTATTTAATTAACGTCTAGTAACCAGGTCAAGTTAGTCCAAAAAATAGGAGTAAGGTTACAAAAATTCGCATAGAGCTAAAAATTGGTTTTTTAGCATTTTCAGCCAAACGGTAAGTTTTATCAGAAAATAGATTCAAGAAAAATAAAAAGTCAAGGGTAGTTTTTGCAATGAACTAGGTATACCGCGACCCTCAATTTTGGAATATGGTCGTTTTTACTGCTTAAAAGACATTCTAGTCGACTTGCCGTTATAAGTCGACGTCAAAATTCGTGTTTATCGTCCAGGCAATACAAGGTTTGAAGAACGATACATCAGCTCCGTTGCTTTTAGATCTGGACGTTTCTCTGTAAATGTAGGGCTGGATAAGTGTCCACGGGCCTGGTGTTTGTTGGCGAGTTGAGGGAAGGTTTAATGCTTTGAGGTATATAAACATTTTAGAAAACGTAATGCTCCCATCTACTGAATAAATGTATCCCAATAATAATTTAATTTATCAACAAGATAATTGTCTACAAACTCATCATGTGGAAGTGCTGCCATCTCCCAGTTATAGTCCCGATATTAATCCGATAGAAAATGTTTGGGGTTTAATTGTAAAAAAATATATAAAAGAAATTTTAGTCCACAAAATTTAAACGAAATATGTGAAATAATCCACTAGTGCTGAGAGTAGCTTGATCCAAACATTATATGTAATATAATTCAGTCAAAGCCGAATAGATTGACTCAAGTAATAGAAAAAGATGGTTATATGACCAAATATAAGATTTTATTTTAAATATTCTTGTTATTGTTTTTTGATTTGTTAGAATTTTTATAAAACTGTTACATATAAATATAATTCAATATACATAATTCAATTTTTGTCATTTATTTCACTGATGTCCGATGCCAATGATTTGATTTCTGACAACCTATGACATGTGACAAGCCGGCTTTACATAAAAATGGTAAAGCTCGCCTCTCATTCTACTTCTTCTCTCAACTGTACTTCTAAGGATATCTCTGACCTAGGACAAATTTTTCTTTTTTACATTTATATAAGTACCTCGTTTTTTTTGTCATCCTACCTTAAATCTATGCTAATAACATTTTCTGCTGAGAAAAAACGTATTGTACAGGGATCTTTACTTATCTTCTAATATGTATTTTAATCTAGACTTTACTCCCACCTGCACCGGAAAAACTCCTCAATACAATTTTTGCAATTGCAAAAGGGGGAGTAGTGCTACATGCGGCTGCAAAAATAGTAGGATTGCTTCGTTCATTAGCATGTACCAGTTGTCAAGGCCAGTCGCGGTCCAATGTTGAATCGCCATCAGAAGAGAATTCTTATATCAGCGATAATACATCGGATGCATGGCTGTTGGAACAATTTACTTGTAGCCAGCAGGAAGAGCCAGCAGGAAGAGGAATAAGAAGAAAGAAAAAACAGATATTCCATTAGATAATTATCTATCAGACGAATAGTTCTCTCCAATTACTAATAATTCACACCGCTTTCATAATTTCCAATGGTACCATTTTTTATTTAATACAATATTATTTAATTAAACAGAACCACAATAGATCGTGGAATTGGCCTACCGGGGAAAATACGTTAAAAAACGCGCCAGAACACAACTTCAACTTCACTTCGAGAGAACTTTGGGAGAAAAGTGTAGAATCAGTTTTTATAGATATGTGCATGGTCTACGATCTTTGTCTGACCTGTCTTTATGGTAAAACGTATCGTTTGGCTGAAAAATTCAAAAAACCTATATTTGCGAACTTTGACTTTGATCTTGAATATTTTTTTTGCAGACTTGCGATCGATGAGGACTTTTCACGTTTCATTTTCAAAAAACTAACCTCGGCTAAAAATAACCCCAGCAAAAACTAAACTCATCAAAAAACGAACGGCAGCAAAAAAAAATAAGCTCAGAAAAAAACAAACAAAAATGTAGCCTCTGCTAAAACTAACCTCAGCAAAAAATTAACATCAGCTGAATACAAACCTCAGCAAAAAACTAAAAGCAAAAAACTAACCTCAACAGAAAACTAACCTCGGCTAACTAACTCTAAATGAACCCCTAGATCTAACCCTAATGGATTCGTCATGTGACGTATTCCCGCGGATTAGCTTCTACTCCATTCATTGGTCAAAAGTTAACAGGCAACCTCCCTTTCTAGAAACCTAGATTATGTCATAGGCACTACATATATATTACTCATGAAACGCCGCCACTGATCGTGAAACTGTCAAGTAGTAATCCCCGCAGCATATGTCGCCTGAGTAGCTTAGCCATGTCATTTTTTTAGCGTTGCATGCGGTACAGCGTACGCTTGTCAGCTGCTGACCCTCGTGTCTGTGTTGATTGAATCTATATTTGGAATCGTGTTTAGCTTTTGGCCTCCATACAAAAATCTCATCCGAAGATAAATACTTTGACATTCTTAATGATAGACCTGTATAGTTGCACGATATATATCAAGGAAAAAAAACAATATATAAAACTAGCATAAAAGAAAGCAGTTTGCTCATTCCTTTTGATTTTTTTACAATAAATATTAGTTGGCTTTGTAGTTACGTACTTGAGAAGTTACATGGACGCAGCCCTTGATCCAATGGTAGAATCAGGATTAGAACGATTCGAGTAATATAATCATATAGGCATATAGTTATATGCACGCCAATAGTGTATTATCAATAGTGAAAGCACTATTGATTAAATAAATTTGTGTTATGTTAACAGTTTTAGCAATGAATAATTCAATTATATCACTCAAAACTTAAAGCGACAAAAATTAACCGTGGTAGAAATTACAAAATTCGTTAATAGAAAATCGCAGCTCACTTCACTCGAATTAATCTACCACTACAATCCTTCTTCCACTCTGTTAGTGTGCTTGGGACTAACTTGATGATATATAATACGTAATTGGTGATAGACAAGAAATATGTGCTGTTGAGCTTCGTCAAAAGTTGGTGATAATCTCTTCATTCTACCTTACCTATTTTTAGCTCAGGAAGGGTAGCACTCGAGGTGGAACAAATTAGTGAAACGCTGATTCCTTCAGAAACTCTTAGTCTTTATAGTCCTAATGAACATACTAATAGTCCCAAGTGGTACCTTTACTACAACGTAAAAAAAATGCCGCCATTCTAGAATATTTTTCTCTTCTAGATTATTTGCCACGAAACTATCACGTTTATAGAAAAGCCAAGAAATATTTGCAGATAATTGATATTGCAATTGACCTGTTCTGTTCTTAAAAAAAAACTAGCACCTGCAGAATAAGTCAAGAAATATTCGCTTGAAGATAATTAATGTGCCAACCGATTCCTTTTTGTTTGATTATTTTATCCTCAAAAATAATAAAACTACCAGAGGTTTTGCTATGAAAACCTTCATTTAGATTTTTTTTGCTTATCTCAATTGTTGACAAAACTAGATATCCTAAGGAAAAAATTAATGTTTGTAAATAAAATGAAAACTACAATATATGTACATCATTTCACACTAGTGTAAAATATAATAAAAAGTCAGTAATAGTAGGAGAAATATTGTACTAGGTACTTATAAAAACATTTTTTCATCCTCTTCTTCCAGCACAGTTGATAAGTCCTTGGCACTGCCCACACTTTACAGAACGTAGTAGTCTAATTTTTCCACACGAAATCCTGTACTATACATGCCCTTCTAAACTGATCAACAAAATAAACGTTACACTGCCAAATTTGCTCTGATTTTGGAACAATAAATCTGGATTGCCGCCGCCTATTTAGTTTCTGTTTGAAGTGTTAGCTAGTACAATGTTTTGTCTGCCGGTCCTTGTTTGTACCAAGGATATATGTTTCATATAAAGTTTCTACAGGGCGGAAAATAAAACAGTGCTAAATTTCGGAAATTTCGGCATCGTCCTATTTCAACAAAAAATTTTTTTTCGGGTTTTCAACATAAATATCATAAATTAGAACCTCATATCTCTTCCTGCGGCGTTGAGACAGCAGCTTCTGGTTTAATATAAATTTCGACACTGTATTTGGATCGGATTTTTTGAACACTTCTTTTAGTGGATGGTATATTCTCATCATAACCGTCAAAAACAATTACACAATTCGTTCTGGATTTCCGATTGCATCCGATTCCTTCAGCAAGTTTAATTTTGTCCCTTTTTTTAACGACCCATCCTTAAAAAGGAACAAAGGGTATGGCAACAATTCATATTCAGAGCATTTTGCTTTCAACGAGACTCTTGATAGATATAATGATTCTGTTGAAAAGTTTCATTGGATTTGGTAATTTGGTAATTGGATTGGTAATTTTTATATTATTGCATATCTGAGTCATGTTATTCACTTTATCTGACTTTTTAGATTTTATATCAGTAAATATTTTTCCAACGTTTAAATGAAAATGTTTTGCTCCATTTTCCTCAGCTTTCTTACTCAGCTTTCTTAGAATTAACATGTGGTCCAGCTATGGTCTCCGTTGAAATAGACATGAATGTGTTACACTTAATAGGATTATGATCATTTAACAAGTTCTGAAAAATGCTAAGGTCAGCACGATCACGCTCTCGACGAGAATGACGTTGATCGACATGTTGCTCCGTTATTACAGATTTCATCTTACCAAAGAAGAATCAGTAATCCCCGACCTTGCGTCATCATAGGTCGCATTAAACTCTGTTCTATTACCAAGTCACTCCAGGTACCTGACCAAAACTTGTCTGTCCTTCTGATAGTAAACATTCCTTTCTCTACAAACTTCACATACCTATTTATCTGGTTTAATTTTTTCCGCTTTTTCATTTGAATCAAATATAAATGAACACAGTTAACATAGTTGTTGTGACCAGTAGCGTAAAAATATGGAATAATCGATTCCATGCAATAAATATGGAATAGCCAGAGACTTGATCTTTCGGCTCTGATGAATAATTTAACAAAGTTTATTAATTTCCCATATTATGTCCATAAAATTTACTGTGATTAGAAAGATTGTCAACATTGTCTCTAATTTTTGTTACAACTTTATTAACAACTTCGTCAGGCTGAATGTCTTCTGCTATGGGGTTGTTGTACATAATTTTGAGCTGTTCAATGTTATCATCAGATAAGGACAAATCATTCAGCATCATTGATCCTAAAACCTCGTGTGTGGAAAAATGTTGACGTAATGATCTGGAATATGCGTGCCTGCTTAACAAAATAAATGTGGTGTGGTATTTTTAGCGTAAACTGTTTGCCACAGTCTCACTGTAATAAGCCTATAATAAGACAAATTAGGAATGGCATAAATTAGTTTGATATATTATTCTGACCTAAATATATTATAGAATATGAATACTGTGACTGTGTACAAATTTTAAATCGCAATAACTAAGTAACCATGCAACCTGTAATAACAGTTGGTACCTCATTTCATAGTTTTATTCTGCATAAAAAATGTAATTTGATTTTTGTTCCCAAATTACTGGATTTTAAGATATACTCAATTTTATTTTAAAAAACATGAAAGTGTAAAGTGTAAAAAGTAAAGCCATTTTTTTTACTTGTACAAATGGGACCGTTTGGGACTTTTAATATGTTTATCAGGAACCCCATAGGTCATTTCTACAAGAATTAGCCTTTCATTAATTTGTTCCAGGTACCCTCTATAACTTTCATATGTTATTTCTTTTCCTCATAGATTTAATGAAGCAGGCATTCCAAAATTCCGATAGATCTTGATCAAATTATGTCGTTAGAGCAGATTTTCTAGATTCTTTTCTTTTTGGAAGGTAATAAAAATGACGTACTAGATTTCTCCAGAATAGCTTTTTGTTCCTCAAATTTTTTTCTATAACTTTCGTCGGAT
>CAXKVY010015223.1:0-7500 GCA_964058915.1 Tetropium fuscum
ACACCTTTTGAAATATTTTTCAATCTTGAATAATTTCGGAATTATGATTTAATTTCCACTAGACATAAATTTGGATTTTTATTATAAAATTATTATTCTGCTTACTGTACTGATCTATTAGACAAAACTTTAAAATGCCTCGCCTTTATTTATGTCATGAGGAAGTAAGTAATGCTCGATTACACCAACATCTGTTTAAGCAAAGGATACGAAAGGATTCCATTAAGTTAAATTGTCCAAAATTTATTGTTTGGTTCCGCCATCACTTCATCAGATTTCCTTCGTCAGAGTTGCAGCCAAAATAAAATTTGCTAATTGTTATGATGCGCTGAGAAAGTATTTTATGCCGCGATTATTATATAAGCTGCTAATTCATATTATTACACTGGAAAATCCATAAATATACAACACAATTCTTTAAGTAGGAAATGCATAAACCTTGCTGTAATTTAGGTTACACTGAGAGTGCTTTTCCCATAATACAGACGGTGACATTTCAGCATTTGAGGATAAATTATGATTGAAAATGTCCGGGTTATACATTAAGAATAATCATCAAAAAGAAAAAGAACCGTTTCACTTTCTTATTTCTACTATAATTTAACGAGGTACTAATCCAGAATTCCTTTGGTCATAGAGAATTTTTTAATCGTTCTCACGGCCGTAGATATAAAAATTGTAATACGACTATAAATTAAAGCAATTTACATTTACATATGTAAATAATAAGGAAGACACACTTACCAGTTGTATATCTGGATGGATATATATATATATATATATATATATATATATATATATATATATATATATATATATATATATATATATATATATATATATATATATATATATATATATATATATATATATATATATATATATATATTAGCTTTGCAGTTCTTTGCGATTCATATTTGTTTTGTAAAAAGTAATCTTGGGTTTGTAGCATTTCATTACTTAGAGAAATAAGCAAATAGACGAATAAGAAGGAAGATACACTTACTAGTGCTATATCTGGACATACACACGGAAACGAACCACTTAGAAGTTGTACAAGTTCTTTCACCTTTATTGAGGATCTTCAGAGCAGTATACGATTTGTTTCATTGATCATTTATACTTGAATTTAAAATATTAATACTCCAACACTTGCAGTGACATTTTATGACATTATTTTTTGACGGAACTCAAATTCTTAGAATACACAAACCTAGTCTACTATTTATATTTGTTCTATTTGAATATATTATATATAAAAGGATTAGGCATACAGTTATCCAGAGGATGTTAAACTTTAAAATGCATAAAATCTTGTTGAACCTATTGAAAAACAACTACTTCCTCCAACTATGTACTAGAGAATTTTGAATTACATATACAATAGAGTTCTGAAGCATTTAAAGAGGGAGTGATACAGAAATTGCTTGCTTAGTCAAAACTAAAATCATTTGTTGGTCTTATGTATTAATTGTTTTTTCGAAAATTCGAAAAAAATCAAATTTTCACCCTGGAACGAACCACTTGCACAACATCTAGTGCAAGTTCTTTCACCTTCATTGAGGATCTTCAGAGTGATGTACGATTTGTTTTATTGATCATTTATACTTGAATTTAAAATATTAATATATACTAGATAGGCTTCCAAGTGATTTCCGTCATATCCGTGTGAGGATAAATCTAGAATTCAAGAAGACAAACAAGTCAGAGTGAGTACGACCACCTAGAATGAGATTTCAATCAGAATTGAAGAAATGAATTTCGATCATAATTGCACCCAAAGCATTTCAGTCATAATAAACGTCAATGCAATTATTCGACGCCATTGTCAATCATCAGTTGCAGAATTCCACCGGTAGGGGTACATCAACAGGGAACAATAGGCTGCAGCAGTGCAGTGCGCGAGTGTTTGGGTCCTGGCTTGTTTAGAAGGATTAACCCAAAAATCAAACGTAACATACAAACCTGAATTTTTATAACCATTGTATTTTGTAAAATTGTTTATTTGTGTTTTTAAACATACATTTCCATTTATGTCTATGTTAAGGATTTAAATATCCCATGTTTCTCATATTAATCTATGATATGGTAGCTGTCGTAGGGTAACATAGTTTCTTTCAAAGTTAATATGTATCCATCATTTGAACAAATATCTTCTTCTGAAAATTAATATGTGCTAATTAATTGCGAATCAACTTCTCTTTCTTCCATACTACAATTAAAGCAAGTTCAGAGTCAACAATCTTTGTGTTTAGTTATCAATATATTTTATAAAATCATATAAAAGTGATAGTAGATATTTTGATAATTAGTAAATTCAGGAGTGTTCACTGTGATTGTGGATTGGCGCCCATATTTGTTAGGTCTGCAGGTTACATAAGCCAGTAAAATAAGTACATTTCTATTCTATTCTATCCATAAACATATTAAGCAGATCAATCCATAAAATTTTCTCTATTAACAACAAAAAATTAAAAATTTAAATTTAAATAATAAATAATTATATTCATTATCAAATATTATCTCAAACCAATTTAAGGGAACAATAATAAAATATTACTGTCACAATTGTAGCACAAACGTTGTGCACATTATATGTAGATAATATTATATCTATTACAATATTATTACCAAAGTAAGATATATATAATTCAAAAAAAATATTATTAATAAAATATTAATATTAATATTATATATATATATATATATATATATATATATATATATATATATATATATATATATATATATATATATATATATATATATATATATATATATATATATATAAACTTAAATAAATGCACTTAATGTTTAATTTAATATCCGCAAATAGCAAATATGGTGTCATACACGTGAACACCTAACGTAAAACAATATAATAATATCTAGACTAGTGTAGGCTCAAACGTACACGTGTTTAGTCACACAAAACAATATTAAAATATCAGGGCTCTGCGACCTTACTTAAATGTAAGTACTTATATATAAATGTAGTGTCGCAGTAGCGAAAGTATTCAGGTATATATGTATATATGTATATATGTATATATGTATATATGTATATATGTATATATGTATATATGTATATATGTATATATGTATATATGTATATATGTATATATGTATATATGTATATATGTATATATGTATATATGTATATATGTATATATGTATATATGTATATATGTATATATGTATATATGTATATATGTATATATGTATATATGTATATATGTATATATGTATATATGTATATATGTATATATGTATATATGTATATATGTATATATGTATATATGTATATATGTATATATGTATATATGTATATATGTATATATGTATATATGTATATATGTATATATGTATATATGTATATATGTATATATGTATATATGTATATATGTATATATGTATATATGTATATATGTATATATGTATATATGTATATATGTATATATGTATATATGTATATATGTATATATGTATATATGTATATATGTATATATGTATATATGTATATATGTATATATGTATATATGTATATATGAAGGTTATGTAAGGTGAGAAATAAATGTACCCAAAGGGTCATCATAATAAATAAGGTACCCAAAGGGTCATCATGGGCTCACACCAATACAAAATAAATTACATTTAAAAAAAGGTGCGGCTCCTAGTATACTTAAACTATGCTCATCTGTGATTAGAAGCCGGTATCCTGCTAAGGTGGGTCTCTCCAGCATCCAACTGTATGTGCAAGGTTTTTACAGCAGCGGAAGGCAAGTCCAACGCTCCAAGTCCAAGTAAAACGAAAGGTATCTATGTCCTGGCAGATAAGACACAGTCCAGGGTGCAAGGTTGGATATATATATCGATGAAATTAGCAATGGTTTACAGCATTATTAACTCGGATTAAGATAAACAGAATAAAAAGAACAATTGCGCAGCGACGATTTTAAGTGAAGGTCAAACTGAGAACGTAATTATTACCAATGATAGTTCTACTAAGAATTTTCAAATTGTGAACAAGGATAATAATCTGAAGCATTTTCAATTGAAGCTCGTTCGGCTTTTATCATGCATCATAGTGTACATTTACGTTTAATATCTATATAAGAAAAAAATAAGTACATTTTTTGTATTTGCTCTTATTTTTGTGTTTACTTTGTCGTAATAAAATATGATAACTTATAATATCTGTTTTTTTTCTTATAATTGCCTAGGTCGCTTCTCTTGCGGCCTATAATCGGCCCATAATATCAGGCTCGTTCAATAAAAATCACTTTACGAACTATGTACATAATTAATTATTATGTCAGAATTAAAATACAACTTGCTGTCAAAAGTTATGACTAGGATTCTAATTTCATTTGCGTCGTTCAGAAATCTATTGTTTATAATATAATTAAACGCAGTAGGTTTATTAATGTTAGTAAAAGTAATTTTATATCATAAATAACTCGGTAGGTAATTCAGATTGACATACCGGAGAAATAATTTTCACTTATAATATCACAAGAGCTTAAATTATTTCTGAAAAAATTTCAGGAATAATTTACGCTCGTGTGGTATTTGGTAAGAAAATTTCACACCCCAAGTATAAATCAAACTTGATATTTTACTATAACGCAATTTGTATTTGATGTTAAATTAAACTTTATAGAGATTAATAAATGAAAATATTATATCCTAGATATGTCGTATTAATAACAATTACATTATAATTTGATTAATTTGAGCAATTTGACTCGAAAAACTGTGATCCTAAAATTCTCCACCTTCGGTGTTGCGTTTTTAAAAGTTCATAATTGTTCTCTTCTAATTGCTAGGCATTATCATTAAACAATAAAAATTTATCCGGTAAAATACAAACCTCTTGTCCAAATATAAGTGAGTAAACAATTGAAAAAAATGGGCAAAAATAATTAACATTATCAGCACAATTACTTTCAATATAATTATACAACATATTATGAGAAAGACTTTAAGACATCTTGCGATCGTTGACCAATTTCCAGAATGTACGAGGGTTATTGTGAATATCGTTTTGAATTTTGCGTACATAGTTTGGGAAGTCAAATTCATTTAACTCTAAAACGACAAATTGTCCTTTCTTCTTCCTGTACTTGAAAGAGAATTAACTTTTTCTCTTTATGTGATGATCATCGCATATCGTAATCTACACATTTTTCTGAAAATATTATACCATTGGCTATTCCCCTTCTTCAAGGGACAAAAGAGGCCCAATTTCAGTATTACATTAGACAATACTATGGGATATAATGACCACAATCATACCCTGTATATAAGCAGTACGACACAATATATCATAGCTACTATGTACGAGAACATTTATGGAAAAAAATACTCCTGCCACTTATTTTAAATGCCATCGGAGTGTAAAATGGAGTAAAAACAAATAAATAATGTCTGTTGGTAATTTTTCAAAATGACGTGAATATAGCTTATATATGTACAAACGGCTCTGACACTAAAATTTACTTTGGTTGCAAATGAATTGTTTGTTCTAGTAATCTACGCTGGCGGCCAGCATGCCGGACGTTTGGAATTATTTTATTTAAATGGTTTGCCACCGCACCAAATATTTCAAGGGGCGTTCAGCAATATACACGTGTCAGTCATGGGCGGATGAGATACAGGGTTAACTTTTTATGTAGTGCTGTTGAATAGATGCCATGATAACGCTACAGCACATTACCGAAAGACTTCCACTATAATTTAAATTGAAACGTTCATATTAAGATAGTCCTTTAAAAAAAATAGAAATCCTTTCAATGAAAAAAGGCCAGGAAACCAATGACTCTAGAACAGACAAGTAATGTCCTATTATGAAGAAATTGATTTGTTCTCTAGAAACTTGAGACTTACTACTATTGCGAAATGGCGGCATTATTTGCTTATTTATCCACACCCTACTCTACAGCAGATAGCTGTGCTCAGAAAAAGGCAACGTTGCATTCCGCTCGTCAAGAAGTCTGGTCAAATTACTGAAATCTATAATAAAATCACCTTTTAGGAAAGAGTCGATGTCATATTTTTGCCTTTTAAGAATTTCATCGTGTCTTTGTTTTGTCTTTGTCTACTTGGTTTTATAATTTTAAACACAAATCGCTAGGAAAAATCAACATAATTGGACATTATTATATATCACCGTATTTATAATGGTTTCCGCTAGTGAATGAGATAATTTTCAATGCTAATGAGAACAAAAAAAAATTAAATATATCAATATTTAAGTTACAAATATGATAGCATTTTTGATTTTTTTTATAATTCTGTAGTTGTCTAATATCAACGAGGAGACTATTGAAAAGGCGAATACAGTTTTTTTACGAGAAAGTAAATTGTGGTAATTGCTTCATTCGAACATTCAAACATTAACATAACACAATTTGTTTACTTATTTAGCTCTAGGCGTCGAATTCTTTTGATTTGCTCTGCTCTGGTTTACGTTGAACTCGAATACGAACTCGGCAATGACGACTTGGAATACTTTTAACGTTCGCTAGAAACCTCCCTTTTCTCCTTCTCCATATTAAGGATTACATCACTATTTGCGAACAAAATAATTTACACCATTAAAGCTACTCACTAGTAAGGCACTGAATCTATCGCACTTCTGTAGAAGCACTTCAATTCACACGTAATCGTCTCCGGAGACGATTAAAACTCAGTTTTAATCGTCTCCGCATGATGCCAACTTGGTTGGCGAAACGCGCGTCGAGCGAAGTGGAAGTGTTTTGGTTTGTGGAAACTACTCCGAGTGTTATGCTATTGTAGTCAGTTGGTGCCGGGTACACAAACACACTATATAGGATTCACAACTGTATATTAATACCAAAATACTTGAACAAAAATTACAATACAATGATGTGCATTCAAACATTGCTTGGCAAAGACTAAATATATAATCATACTATAAATATTCCTTAGACTGCGATTTTTGTATATTACATCAATTCCTACTAGAAAACCCGACTGAGTCAGTGGTATCGGGTGACCCTGCTGTCCGCATTATGGTCAATATTTATTAAAGTACTTAATGAACATGCAATGCTGCTTCTGTGAAATATTGTACCAAAGTAAATGGACCAAATAATTAAATTAATAAATACATTGAGTTCCAGATTCTTTAATTTGAAATTCCAAATATCTGTTTACATTTATCGAAGTACAGTTAGAATCATTCCCATGAAGCTATAATCGGATATAATTACATACTTCACATAGGAGCGTATTTAATTGTTCGCAGCGCTAAAGCTGTACGTAAATAGTCATACGCTGATATGAATAAAACGGCCATAATAAAAGAATCAAAAGTCAGTAAGTAGTCACCTATATGGCATTAAACTGAGGTTTTACTATTAATGACAATGAAAAAGCTGAGCAACGGTGTATTAAAGCCCTCTAATAATGAGAATATACGATCCGAGCCCTTAAGAGAGGACGTGGAATCGCGTGCATCAAATAATAATTGTA
>CAXKVY010015223.1:10000-18800 GCA_964058915.1 Tetropium fuscum
TGTAGCATATCTCAGACCTGCCCTATTAGGTTGAGACAAGGAGAATAAGCTGGTAGCCTGATGTGATTAATACCATTATCTTCTAGCGTACGAAGGACATTTTGTTCTGTGGGGAGGTGTCATCCAAAAAATAGTTTTTTACTATTTGGTGAGACAAGTGAACTACCATATCATGGATAATATATTGCGTAAAAATTTCGTCATTCATTGCCTGTTCATAAAGTGCAATGGTGTATGACGCTCAAGCCTATTCCATGCCAAACCACTATGGTTCCACCACGAAAAGAGTGCACTTGTTGGACACTTCCCGAGTAGCGAGGTGTGCCTCTTGATCTCCACTCGAACTCTCCTAGAGTCACTTTGTAGACCAAAACGTGTAGATACGAGGTGTAAAAAAAGATGGTTTACCTACCTTAATTAAAGTTATTTAATACAGCAAACAGCTGTATGCGTCGATTATCAAAATCACAAACACATAATCAGTAGCTTCCTTAAAAATCCCAACTATATGGAGCGTAACAGGGACGCTATTTAGTAAGGAAGCACATATACTTGAAGAAATGAACAGACAAGTCAGCTAGTCACGCCGTTTATCCAAGCCAAATAAAAGAAAACTGGCCCCTCTCGACATTTGTCGCCTCGTACCTCTTACTAGTCACAAAACTACCGAAGTTGCCAATACGCGACCACAGAGAATAATACAAATGAAAAATGAAAGAATAAAAGTAGCACAAATAATATGCGCTAAGAAATCATTAACAATCCCTGACAAAGATCAAGACATTAGTCTATAAAACAAATCGATAATGCAATTGTTAATGACGTCACCTCATTCCTAATCACGAATGATAGAGGGTGCTTCTAGTCACTTTTCACAATATACCCTTTAAGAGAAGCATCTACAACAACTTCCGAATATCTAAATTGTCCACTAACGAAAAGTCAACGTAACAGTCCTTTAGCAATAATAAGTGGAGCGCTGTCAGTAAATTTTACTGTTCCTGGTGATTGTTTTATGCTTATCTGATGGTCTACATACTTTGTATTGGAGATGGCAGAGCCATCAAATACAATTGTGACGTTATTGCAATTATATTGCTTGGCAAAATGATTTATTATTTACTGCTATTTAGTAAGGAAGCACATAAATTTAAATTACCAGGCAAGCCAGCTAGTTACGCCATTTACCCAATCCAAGTAAAAGAAACCCCCTTCGACAGGGCCCATATTCAGCCCCAAAATGATTTGACACTACCTTTCCTTTATATGCTAATATTTTCCCCCGTTAACTACAATGTAATTTGTTACCACACCTGACTTTTTTAATTTTTGATGTATTTTCAAGATGTCGGCAAAAAAATCGCAAAGATTTTTCTAAACTACCAACAAAAAAATTCAAACCCCGTCTTTGTGGGAATTAGTTGCACCCAAAAATCTATATCTACTGTATTATCTATGCACCAAAGTAATAAAACGGTCTTGAAGTCTTGAGTTTTTCGAATTCGACCTTGTCCTGGAAGTTTTGAGGCCAATATTGTTTCATTATATCTTGTTGCTAGCCGACTGGCTATACTCTGAGAAATATGAAAATGGTCCACAACTTAATGGACACCACACTTGGAATATTAAAGTACTTATATGTATTATATTGTTGTTTATGAACAGCAAAGAAAGGATCAGGTTCACGGTTACAATATTTTGTTATATAGTAAGTTACTTAGGTTCCTCGATAGTATCTACAGTTTATTTAGCTTAGATATTCTTGTAAAATTTTCTTTTAATTACTTTTTGCCAAATACTTGTATTTAACTGCCGTGCTATTGTCATCTTACGTGTGCTCCTAAGAGCTGATATTGATGTTTTTTGTTCCTTTCAATAGATTGCTATTTTTTAGGTTTTGTTAAATTTTTATGGCTCGTAACACATAACCCTTCCTATGAAGAATATAATTGTTCTTTTAGGAGTTTTTTTGTTTTAGTTTTTTGTATGTGTTCAAAATAAATTTGAATTTTAATTTGATATGTCGACTAAAGATATCAGTTGATCAGGAAACAGAAGTCAAGATTTTACAATAAAATATTTATATTTATTATATTAAAAACTTTCTGCATATTCATATATACAACATCCACTGGCCTCTATTATCTAAATTCTCACATACATATTGATCCAACTCAAGTAGACTAGATTTGTCACACATGCTTTTTGTGGGTAAAAGCATGTTGATCTATAGATAAGATTCCCTGTATTGCGTAGCATATGAACTGGTAAATGATCATTTCTAACAAATTTGCAAAGTTACACAATAGATAATATATAGGTCCATAGTTGGTAATATCAGACGGACTGCCATTTTTAGAATTGGACAAACTTTAGCAAGTGTCCACTTATCATGACGCCTGTATTTGTTTTAAGTATCAAATTAAAAATATGTACCAATGGTAAAGTTAACGAATTAATGCAATCTTTAAGCAGAACGCTTTGTATCTGGTCTGGACCTATAACTAATTTGTTTCTTAAATTTCTAGATGATGTTATAATATATAATACTGGCAATACTGATAATATTAATAATATAAAAGTAAAAAAAAGAAACATTTATGTGGCAAATTATTGGCTATTTCAGCACTATGCAATCTTTAGAGAAATGTTGACCAAAATCATTCACATCATCTTGCTCATTTGTATAAGTACAATTATCATCTTGTATAAATGCGCGAATTGTACTCTATCCTTTTTCATTAGATTCTTACACTATTAGAACCCAACAATGTATTATGCTTACTATAAGCATCTTTCGCAGACGGAAATCTCAATCGCTGCTGGATCAACGCTGAATTTTTCTTCGATTCGAGCCGTAAAATACTGAGACCATTTAGTGGTAACAGTAAAATATAGTAGAACAGATTTATTGAAAAATCCCCCGGCGAACTAATAATGGTGACATATGACGTGCTCCAAGCTACGGTCTAGGTAAGCCACTGTCGTAAGTATAAAAATGTATTGATGCCGGGCTTAAAACTGGAGATGTGTGTGCAGTCGGCCTTGTAATCGGCCCAGCCGGTGCACCCGGGTAATTTGATAAAACCAGATGATTTATGTAAGGTGCATTCACTTAGAGTTTGTTTGGCGCTGCGTTCTCCACTGAAATATGAACACCGACAAATTAATTCTTCTTATTTATGACAAATTAATTCTTAGGGCAAATGAAAACTGTATGCTACAAATGTCGTAAAATTGAATGGTTACAAATTAACTTAAAGTCAATGATTCATTATGTTCACATTTCATATACGCGGATAATATTCCGATTCCTTCAGAAAATTCCAGGGAACAATGTAATAGAATTCCTCTGTCAAAGCGGACTTACCTCGATTCTAGGATCCGATCCGGACCCCATGGATTCAATTCAAATCACTGAAGCAATTACAAAGGCATTCGATATAATCGGTAGACTGGATAAGAGGTAAGGTTCATGACCTAATCAAATCATATCTTGAAAACACCTCATACATAGAGAATATCATTGGAAGGATATATACCAGAAATTAAGAACATAACGTGTGGTGGACCTCAAGGGTTCATTAAGGTATATAACTATCCTAACCCTAATTAGTTTTACCTTAATTATTGGCCTCTCATCTAGGAATCGTTTACTTATGGTTTTTAACTATGCCTATCAGCTGCTTAGATTTTTATGGGGATTGTGGGTACGTAATCAGATGGTAACTTAGAGACTCTCGTAGCACTTAATGCCCTCTCGTAGCACTTAATGGTGAATGTATCACCGTCTAGATTGAGAAGTCACAGCCAGACAGTTTTTGAATTTATCTCTACTTTTAATTTATATTTTATGACTACAAAATACTTGGACGCCAGGTCAGCAATACTGAAGAAGTATGGCAGACCGCAGAAATGTAAAACAATAATTACCAGCTAGAACCTCTGTTCATCAGACTTTCAATTAATGAAATAAAACAGATGTTTAATAAAAACTATATTACAAATAAATATTCAAACACCTTGAGTATAGGTTCGCAGTTAAATTTAATACTATATAAAATTTACAAAGCAGTCTGAAGGGCTCAAAAATAAAATTAAAGCAAAATCTTGTGCTGTAGCCTGCAGGGCTCTTCAATAAAATACGAAATGAAAGCAGAAAAATTTTACACTCTCCGTCAAGCTAGGAAAACCCAGCATTTACAGATAAATGATTTGATAAACCTTGCTAGTGAAGTTACAAAGATCTGGCAATTCCTATAATTTTAAATACAATTTATTATACCTAGTCCTGGTAGAGTTCTGGAGAACCCCTCGTAGAATATGAACGGGGCCTAGGATCCTAGGTAGAAGCTGTCTCCGCATCGAAGAACCAGCAGAACCAAGCCAATCTATTTTAAATCAAATTTTCTCGAAAACTATGCATCTTATCGACTCTTATTAAGAGTCCATTATTTATGTATTATTTTATGTAGACTCTTAATCCCCTATTGATTTGAATAAATTTATATCATAGAAAAAGTTATTGATAAAAATCGTTAAGAACCCCCCAAACGAGATGCCTCTGTTTATTTTACACAAACCAAAGTACAATGCAATCAAAGGTATTTGGTGAAACAATCATCGTATAAAAATAAGTGAAAAGCACGAGTTAGCTGAATGTGCCGTACGAATTCTGGCAAAAGCAGGGTTCCAGTTCAAAGTGCAAAAAAGTTATTCACAGATCAACGCTGCTTAACACATACAGGGAAATAATACTAGAATAGCATAAAATGTATGCACAAAATTACTTTTTAGCAGTGAACAGAAAATCCATGGAAACATTATTATATATACCTATTTTTTTAGGTCGAGGGCAAAGTCAGACCTTCATAAAATAAATCAAAGCCAATTATTATATATAAGCAGAATAACATAGTAATTGCGTGGGCGTATGTTGCAGACGACCGTGATTCAGTAACGACCTCCACAGCTTCCTGACTATGCTCTTCCTTCTTTGTTAACTGCGGCTATTTGAAAAGGACAGAACTGCGTATTTGGAGAACAATTAAGGCTCCTCTAGCTGGCCAGCAGTAGGATTCATTCAGGCGGGCTGTATCATCGCCAGATGGCGTATAAATCGTAGTAGGCCACTAGATGCCATTGTCAGGTCAATTCACGCCCGGCTACTTGACCAAAACGCGCATAACACTTACCTAATAATATAACTATAGGTAGCGAGGATTTTTGTGATAGAATAATTGAAAGGGACAGCTCAAATTCTTGGCAGGAGGAAGAGTGGTGATCAATAATGAGAGGGGGGTAGGAAAATCTATAAAACAATTAGGGTCAAGTTAGCAGCGCGTTTGGTATTCAACAAGAAATTCTATAATATAGAAATATTATAGAATTCCTTGTTTTGTGATTGTTTGCAGCACCAATAAATGTTGGAGTTGTGCACGAAGAAAGTAAAGGTACCTAGGTATTCATTTCATAAAAGCGTAAAATTTGCAAATTAGTGTTTCGTGTGTATGTATCGTACAATCATCGTATAAATAACAATTGGCGGTAGATTAGTAGGTAGTTATTAAGTAAGTAGTTTTATTATTCAATACATTAACTTTAATTTTCTATTATATTTGTTTGGTCTTTATTTATTTATCTATTATTTCGTAAAATTAAATATTAAAACATATTAAAATTAAATAAAATGATCATAAGCGTGCAACGCTGAACCCATCCCTAAGATAGAGTTAAAATTACAAAATTAATAAAAAATTTATATTATTCTAAAAAATGTAAATTGCCAAAAGCAACAAAGCGATAAAATATTACATTTATATATATATATATATATATATATATATATATATATATATATATATATATATATATATATATATATATATATATATATATATATATATATATATATATATATATATATATATATATATATATATATATATATATATATATAGATATCTATATATATATATATATATATATATATATATATATATATATATATATATATATATATATATATATATATATATATATATATATATATATATATAGATATCTATATATATATATATATATATATATATATATATATATATATATATATATATATATATATATATATATATATATATATATACATATATATAAATGTAATATTTTATCTCTTTGTTGCTTTTGGCAATTTACATTGTTAGAATAATTTTAATTTTTTATTAATTTTTTAATTTTTACTCTATCTTAGGGATAGGTTCAGCGTTGCACGCTTATGATCATTTTATTTAATTTTAATATGTTTTAATATTTAATTTTACGAAATAATAGATAAATAAATAAAGACCAAACAAATATAATAGAAAATTAAAGTTAATGTATTGAATAATAAAACTACTTACTTAATAACTACCTACTAATCTACCCCCAATTGTTATTTATACGATGATTGTACGATACATACACAAATTTGCACATTTTACGCTTTTATTAAATGAATACCTAGGTACCTTTACTTTCTTCGTGCACAACTCCAACATTCAGACTGCCATCTGCCACTGCTACTCACGCATATGGTACATCTCGATCTCCCAATCCTCCAATTATATCGTGGTTGTCTCTCCTCCAGTCTAGAATCTCTGGCAGGTATCGCTCCCTTGATATCACCCCTCCCAATAACTTATTACTGAAATTGACACCTTCCTAGCAATTTCTGATAATTCCCTCTCCTCTCAACTCAATCTTCATCCGCTTTTTTCCTACTTTTCTATCGTCACTTCGAAAAATGTCTAATTCATTAATTTTTCCAAAAAACTTCAAACATTTCCTTCCCAACCACTATCTCGATTTTATTAAATATTTTTTTCCAAAATATGCCCTACCTACCTACCTACTATTTTACATGTTATTATACATCTTTATTATTCTGTTTGTTCAATCTATATTTATCCATCATCTATATTTATAACATCTATACATAAATTCGGCTGGATATGAGATTAAAGTATAAAATTTATATAGATATATATTTTCATAAATTTTGAAATATATTTATCCTATTATTTGTGATCAAAATATTGCATTATATTGTTAGTTACGTTTGTGGAATTATATTATACGTTCTCATATATTCTGATAATTTATAAGACCACTATTACATTTCGTTATAATATATATGAGTAACTAAGAAGTTGTACACGTTCTTTCGCCTTTATTGAGGCTCTTCAGAATGTTGTACGGTTTATTTAATTGGTCATTTATACTTATGACCACTTATATTAATTTATTATTAATACCTACTATTTTCATAGTGAGATTTTTATGTGAAATTAGTTTTGATAGTAACAGACAATAATAGAAAATAACTACCTCCTTTACTATTCCTTTACTATACTTAGATTCTATTATATTTGAACATATTGATAAATAAAAGCATTAGGCATACATTTATCTAGAAGATGTTAAACTTTAAAATGCGTAAAATCTCGCATATGGGGTGTAAACTAAACCCCTACAAAAAATCAAATTTTAATATCAAATCACCACTAGAAACAAAAAATGTTTTGTTTGACATTTGGTAATGCAGCAGCAGAATATCTAAATATTGTGTTTATACTGTTCACGTCGATAGATTCGATTGAATAATGTTGTACAATTTTCATATAAACAAGTATATAATGTCACAATTGACAATAAAAGAAATGATAAATTGTATTCGCCTGTTGAGAGTTTTATGCAACAAACTAAGATATATGGCGTATGGTTCACAGATTAAAAAAGTGGTTTTGTTGAAACATGTGATGTTAACCTTTTGTACCATGGAGGGCGAAAAAAAAATAATTGGAGCTCGAGAAGAGCAGATTTTGATAAGAAATATTCGTAGGAATAGGAATCAAAGTTTTAGAGAACAATTAATAATACATTTCGGAACCAAACCAGAGTTTTAGTCTCAAATCGCACGATAAGAAGAACGATTAATCGCAACAACTTCAGGTAAGTTGTATACAAGAGAGAATCGTGTGTCTCTCCTACTTATGACTTGAAAATGTAGGGGCTCTGTGAAAGTGTGAGTGAAATGGAAAAATTGAAAGTGTACTACTTGTACCGAAAAAAAGTTAAGTTTTTATCAATTTTGATTTGAAATTTAATTTACGTATTAAAAGATTGAAGGATTATTTTTGTTTTTTTGCCACTTTGAAATCCTTATACCCTAAATGTACAATTTTTCTAGATCCAAACGTCGAGCAAAATGCATACGCTTTCTTCCCCGTCGTCGGACAGCTCGATTAGCGTGAGTTCGCAACCGCTTGCATTGTAGTGAAGAGTGGAGAAACTGTCTTTTCACCGATGAGAGCAGATTTAACCTGATTTATTCTGATGGCAAAATTTGAGTGTGGCGGGAACCTAATTCTAGATATGTCGAAAAAAATATGGTAGCTTAGGAGGCTCTTGGTAATCTTATTTTTTTTTAATTGGTCCATAGTCCATGGTCCATGGTCCAAGAAATTCTCGGTAAGAATGAAATTTTGATTTTTTTGTAGGGGTTTGATTTTTTGTAGGTTTATATCCCATATATTTCTTTTTTGAGCACGATACAAACATGATATTCCGACCATTTATTACCAATGAAATTTCCAAAAACGTCCTGAAAACCGTATTTTGATATTCCATACTATTCAGAAAATATAGGTATGCATCCAAAATTACATTAAAATTTTGAATTATTCCGACCTATTGAGCAGCAATGTAGTACTTAACCATATTTTAAATAAAAATGGATAAGGGAGAACTTATTGATTAA
>CAXKVY010015224.1:0-19810 GCA_964058915.1 Tetropium fuscum
GGAGGAGGTTCTCAATTCGACTGTGTTTTTTTTGGATGTTCGTTACCTCAGAACTCCTTCATTTATAAAGCAATTTTAAAAATTCTTTTTTTATTGAAGAAGGGGTGTCTTCAAGAGAGTCCTCTTTTAGTGTTGTTGGCATTGGACCTTGGATTTCGAAGATCTACCGGGGAACTCACCAAATATACCAGAATAAATGGCGAATGCGGCGGTCACAACCCTAATTAATAGATATTTAAATTAATTAAAAAAATATTTGTTTTGTGAAAAGAAATATTGGGTTTGTAGCAATTCATTACATAGACAAATAAGCAAATAGATGAATAATCAAAGGAAGACACATTTACCAGTCGTATATCTGGACATATATTATAGGTACAGAAACGAATCACTTGGAAGTTCTTTCACCTTCATTGAGGATCGTCAGAGTGATGTTCGCTTTGTTTTATTGATCATTTATACTTGAATTTAAAATGTATAAATGATCAACAAAACATATCGTACCTACATCACTCTGAAGATCCTCAATGAAGGTGAAAGAACTTGTACAACTTCTAAGTGATTCGTTTCCGTATATATGTCCAGATATACGGCTGGTTAGTGTGTATTCTTTTGATTATTCATCTATGTAATGAATTGCTACAAACCCAAGATTTCTTTTCACAAAACAAATATGAATATGAATATATATATATATATATATATATATATATATATATATATATATATATATATATATATATATATATATATATATATATATATATATATATATATGTATATATAAAGAAGATACATGTTATATATCTGGATGTATATACGGAAACGAATCATTTAGAAGTTGTACAAGCTCTTTCGCCTTTATTGAGGCTCTTCAGAATGATGTACGATTTATTTAATTGTCAAATTTTTACTTGAATTTACTATCAATACCTACCATTCTCACAGTGACACTTTTATGGGAAATTAGTTTTGACAGAGAACTCACATTCATAGAAAACAACTACCCAATCTACTATTTATAACTTCGAAATACTAAAAAATACTAAATACTGAATTTTTATACACCGCAACTTGCTCCAAAATTAAAAATAAGGAAGCTAAAGGAGGGTACAAAATATCCGTAAGACCCTGTACATTGTTTACCAATGGAACGCACCCAATTTTATTAAAAAAATCTACGGACCTCCGAACTCCAAATATTAAAATTTCTGACTCCGGGCATTCTAATAAATGGAAAGAAATAATGGAAATTAGACTGATTAAATGTGAACCAGAAGAATGTTGTTTAAAACAAGCCATCTTCACATTCAATCTGGAACAGTGTCATTAAAATGCCATCAAAATGTCATAAAATGTATTGATTTATGAGGGATAAAACTGAAATCTCTTAGCTTTGATTTACATAAATTTAATGACTTAAAATACCGTGACTTATCTCTGTGTCGGTGATCAAACAGTTATTAAATTAAAAGAGATTCAGCATTTCTACCGTCAGTGGCGGCGATAAGAGCTTAACCCCCTCCCCCGCAAACTTATTTAATTTTTAATTAATATATATGTAGGTATTATACATATTGAAATTTAACCAAATGTTTCATAATTATTGCAAAAATATATGCTCCTTACGTTGTACTCGTAGTTCAGCAAATAATACGTTTTAATTGATTTTAATTTTAAACTCTCTGAACAAGTTTTAAATTCTCTGAAGGAGCCGATGTAACAGATAAAGTCAAAAATAATAATTGAAAAAGCGAATTAACATCCGCAACATTGGTTCAAATGCATTGATTTTCGTCCATCACGGTAAGTCATGAGTGCTATTCTTATTTCGAATTTCGTTGCTGAAGACTGTCAAAAATATTTAAATATCCAAGACAGCTCTAACTGCGCATGGAGACAATGGCGAAAAAAAAGAATTTTGTTCTTCTTTTTTCGTCTTCTTTTCTATTTTTCTAACTTAAGCATTTAATAAATAATAAATTTATTTCTACATTTTCGAGTTGGCAGTTTAGTAGAAGATTATCACTCTCCACATGCGCAGTTTGAGCTGTCTTTGATATTTATATATTTTTGGCAGAATATCAGATATAGTAAGATTTAAATTACTAGTTAGTATTTGTATATTATGTAAGTTAGTAGTAGTATATAGGGTGCTTGGTAGGGCGATACTAACCTGGAACGAGGTGGTAGTGGTAGAGGGGTCCGGATCCAGTCGAGAGAGTTTGTGGGTATTGAATGAGACTGAGCTGTCACGTTTGTCTATGTAACCCTCAGTCCACTCGTTGACTAATCGAGAGAGATCAACTTGATTCTAAAGTATTTACAGCATATTTTAGCTTCCATAGGCCTATTGTTTTATTCTTAGAATATAATAGCAGTGAAGAAGTCTAATCAGAGAAAAGTTACACAATATAATTCGGATGTATTATTGTTTTTGTTTTAATTATATAGGTATTATAACAGGCGTATTTTGTTAAATAATAATACCTGTTAAGAAAAACAGAACATTTTATCAGAAAACAATATATCAGGAGGTTCCGTCTGGTCAAGTTACCGTCCAATTGTTTTCCACTCTGTATCGAATTGAATTGAATTGAATTGGATTGCATCGAAAAAAAATGTAACTTATAGCTCTACCTTCCTTTGAAACTTTAGCTTGTTTATTTTAGTTTTTTTTATACTATCGTTGCTCTTTAGGCTCTCTGGTGTTTTGTTTACTGTTAGTATTCAAGTTACAGTTCCGGCTTGGTTTTTTTTATTATGTAATTACTACCCTAGTTAGATACTACCCTGCATATTTTTTTTCGTTCAAACCGGTTGCTGCGAACATTAATGGGTATTTTATTAGGATGCCTTAGTTGGCTTACAAACAATCTTGGATTTAGGATTTGTTGTTTTTATGGATAGCATTTGGGTTTGTGTGGATGGCATCGAATCAGCTGCCGTCGTAGTACTTGCTAAATATGAGTAGGTATTTTGGAGCGACATACAGTGGGGTGGCATCTAGCGCCCGTTGCCTGAAGCATCTGAGTCATGGGCATACGGTAAAAACGTATTCACGGGTGCGGAATACGGGCGGACGGTTACAGTATATATTTCAAAATTTTACATTGTTTTAAAACACTGATAATAAATCATTATTTTTAATTGAACGTTATTTAATTACAAAAAAAATTAAAATTTACACACATAATGTGTGTGCATACATCACTCACATTTACATAAATGTGACCGAATTTGCTGTGTATGTATACGACGTTATTCATCAACATAAGAAATAGTGTGTGTTTAAGATCACAAGATTAACGCTTGCTGTGTCTTAACGCTTGCTTGCTGTGTGTATTGCGGGTTGTGGTAATACGGGTCAACAGTTACAGTATATATTTTAAAATTCCAAAATTAGAAGTTTTTACTTCTATCGTGTGGTCATAAGCACACACCCATGCCTTTTTCATCATTTGTGTAATAAGTATTACGCACTAAACTTAACTTTTGATATTTATTTTTTTATCCGAGATGTATAATCTTGCAAACAAACAAAAATGAGATTCTGTGGCCAATAAAAAAATATGTTTATTAGAAAGTTAATGTAATGGTAATCAAAAGTGTCAATTTTCAGTCAAATATTTTTTTCAAAAGTGATCAAAATATTATTTCTAAAATTACAATTGCAATTTGAATTACGCTTTGCAATCTCAACAGGAGAACAATATTTTAACGCGACAATATCCAAGAAACCATTGTATAATATATTGCAGACGCTAAAGCCTCTTTCAACGAATGGTTTTTAATGTTTAGCAATATTATCTATATTCTTGTATGGGTATATATTTGTACTGTCTTTAAAAAAATTTTAATTCATCTAAATATTTGTACTTTTATGTCTTATCATTTGTGGTGTTCTTAATCACAGGTTTAATGTTTTTGAATCATTATTAAATAAATACATGAGAAAATATGTTCAATAATATTATGCTGCTTGAAGACTTACACAATTTAAGGTCAAACTGTAGAGAACACCACTAAATCGCTCAGTGAATGTCGAAAAACTTTCGATGTAATATCAGCCTTAAACAGGGAAGTGGAGTTTTCCCATAAATCTTGGGAATCCTTGCACTCTAACTGGCAAGATAGACACTGCCACATACAACAAAAGGAGATTTTCCAATTAAATGGCTCCGGAGTTGCCAAAGCATTAATTTTAAACGTTTCAAGTTTAAATTGAGTTGATCAAGTTATGCCATTTTATTATTTTACTGTAGGGCATTTAAGACGGTCTCGGAGTTGTCATCTATTACCCCTTACTTGTTTCTCGACAGAAGTTATAATGGCAAAATCAATTCGCCACAAGGAACACTGGATAATTTAACTCATTTGGGCACGATTGTCCCAAATCATCGTATAAATTCTTCCCGAAGTCGGTTAGAGTCAGTCACTGATTAATATCTGGAGCAGTTGCCGTAATGTAACGGGAATTAATAGAAAATTAAGATGAAGTATTAAGTAAATTGTTTCATTATAAATTGGTTTTACATTCGTGTCTGTGGATTTTATAAATTTATCTATTTATCTACGACTGCTTGGATAAAAACGTATTATGAAATATAAGTTAGATAAAAAACTGAAATATCTAACTAGATATATACTCTAATAACTATCTGATAGAAATTATCTAACTGAGATAGATAATAACTGTCACTAATAAAATAAATAGGTAATTATTTTTAAAAATCGGCACTAGAATAAATAAAATAAAATAATCCAGTGCTTCACAATTTTTTTGCGATCAACACACGATTAAGATTTATGATTTACGATTCTCGGTTTACAATTTAAGATTTCGATTTACGATTAACATACAACAAACTCTGGGCAATATTGAAAATCAACATAGAATCAAAGCAAGCTTGATCTCTCACCTGCTGAAAGCATCTGTGAAGGCAGGCATCTGATCCTTGGCATCCCTCGATGCATTTATGGGAACTACCCTGGAGAGTCTTGGCGCAAGGGGATCTATTTCAGGCTCCCCCCATTTTTAAACATGAGTTGCGTTATTGTTCTCGACTGATGCCAGTCCGCTAATGGTTTTCCCCGAGATAGACTGTCTGCTAAATCGTTGCATTTCCATGGAATATACTATGCTATCAACGTGATTTTCAAGTTGTTTGTCAGTGTAAGAAGGTGGTAGGCGTATTTCAATAGTATTTTTGACCTTATTCCGCGTTGGTTCCTTATATAATATGTTACCACCTTTCGATTGGCGGATTGAACCAGGACTGTCTTCGCTTTTAAATCATTTGAGAATTTCTGAACTATCGCTAACACCGCATATAAAATTCCTTTCGGTTTATGTACCATTCTATTTGATTTGAGGACCGTGCTTGACCGAATGAATTCCTCCTGATCTGAGGTCCCCATCCTTCACGTCCGACGTATCCGTCGTTAGCAATACCTCCAGATCCTTTGGAAACAGTGGACTTGCAGTGTGCATGTTTCTCAACCACCACCGACATACACCGATAACTCCGATATAGCGAATTGTTTTTGGAAGAGACTCTGGCAGAATTACACTGGCTATTTGCATTGATCTCCAATGAAGTGTCCCCAACGGAATAATGAAGGAGCCAACATTTAATTTTCCCAAAAGACGACGAGATGTTATTCAGTTCCAACAACGACTCTTTACTATGCTTTTCAGATATTTTCTTATAGAAACTTCTTTCCTTCGGGAATAATTATAGTCCTCTGATTGATATTCCATCTTGTGCCTAGATATTGTACTTCCCTCATGGATCCTAGAATGCAGAACGATTTCTAATATCTTCGCGAAATTGCAAATTATAGTAATGGTTCTGTAATTTGTTAATTAAGCCCTATTCCCTTTTTGTAAACTGGGAAATACGAGACAACTGTTCTTAAAATGTTCTTATAATCAAATTAGACAACTGGTAGAGGGTTACTAAAAACAGATGCACAATAGATAATTACGAGGACAGGTATTAGGTTAAGTCCCATAGTAAAGGTTACTTTGATTTGTTTAATAGCTTTACCAACTCCATCCTAAGTAATGGAAAGAATATCGAATATATTCAGATTTTGGCTTGTAAAAGATTCAGAGAAATATTTGGCAACGTTATTAACCAGTAGTAGTAGATCTTTTATAGTTCCCCATTATATGTAAGTATTGAAGGGATAGAGGAAACAATCTTTTAAGAATTTATATACCTAGGATGGAAATGCATTTTCTATGCCATTTAAAATAGTCTTTATATAACTTGTCTTTATCTAAATAAAGGATAAGGTTCCTTTATTTGGGATCTTCGCGTCCTGTAGATATTTAAATAGTTCACACCATTATTTTCTTTATATCTTTTTAAAGCTTTTAGTAGTGAAAATACTGGCCCCATGTATATGGCAGCCGTCTTTCAGAAAACGTTCATGACATGCGACATGCTTGTCTGTCAAGCATGGGCGTGCAGTCCGTGGAAGCATAGGGAAGCAGAGCTTCCCCTAACCTATAACAAATATGTGGCTTTGACTCCGATCGAGTCACAGTAGTAGAAAATAAGAAACTATGGTGGCCGCTAGCTTCTCTGATGCATCGGCTGCTTAATGCATGAGTCAGTTGCCTGCTTTATGCGGGCGCAGAAGCTATCGTTAGAGTACGTTCTTTGTTTGCATCGAGAGGATATTGAACATTACTTTCCACCTGCTGAATGCATCGGTCCGCGCTGGATAGCCAGTCGCGTACTTTATGTATGCGCGGAGGCTATCGTATCGGAGTAGGTTCTTTGTTTTTAAGTTTAAGTTTTAACTGCTATCCGTGTGATATGTGCGTCGGACTGCGTCGTGTCATGCGAGCAGCGAAATGGAAGACAATAATACGGATAACGACAGGCAAACACCGAATACCGTCAATATGGACGTGTGGTGTGTCTTAATAATAAAGGGATTTTCATCGTTAAACTTCGCAGATAAGCTTCAATTAATTACTAAAGTAAGGGCAAAGCCGCCGATTAGAAAAATGAAATAATGTATTAGGCATTTTGATCCTGAAAAACATTACGAACAATTTAAATGGTTAACATGGTGTGAAAATATTAGTAAATTATTTTGTTGGCCATGTTTACTTTTTTTAAATGAAAGAGGTCTCTGGAATAAAACTGGTTTTTCCGATTTAAACAATTTGCATCAAGCTGCAAAAAGCATAGGTAAGCAAACTGTACTGTATCCAACGAGAGAATGGACTTGCACTCGAGCGAAAATTCGTCTGTTTTGGTCAGATCTCCGCCCCTTAGAACATTAGTTCAACGCCCTCAACGTCTTAATTGGCTCAGCAGGTATCCAGGGCCGGCGCCTGGGTCCGATACCTACCTGGTACCTAATTATATAAAGTACCTCCTACTGCCTACCTATTCACAGTTTGTATTTGTAGTCTCGCAAGTACGGTTATTTTAGTTATGTTGTTTACGGTTGTGAAATAAGTTTTAAATCTATTATAAGAATGGCAGCAGCCAGAGACGAGATAAATCCACCATTATCGCCAATTAAGAAGAATAAAAGAGGCCAGGTAAAGAAATATAATAATAAATATGTTTTATTTAATACGCATACTAATAAAAAAAAATAAAAATATCATAAAATGTCTATTTTAGGAATATTTAGGGTATATATTACTTTCATAACGCTCATACGTTTATAATAAATTTATGTTAAATAAATAAAATGTTTTCATGTTTTCAAAATAAAATTTATTTCACCTACTTACGAATTTATGTCATCGAATGACGGTCCTGCGTAGCTCGTTACAGAGTCCCTCCTCTTTAGTCGCCGATGCGCAAAGCAAGTCCATTCTCTCGTTGGATAGAGTATAGGTAAGTTTTAAAAATTGCTTACTTAACATTTCACCGCACGCCCTTGCTGTCAAGTCAGTAATTTCTCAAAATGTGGAGAGGTTACAATTTGATGTGTTTTCGATAGTTAGGTTTAAAAATATATTAATACCTGATTCATTAGAATATTTATGTTTCAAACGCGCATATGTCAAAATTCTCTAATATTATCTGCTTCGTTCTTCCGACGGGCACCGGCAGCTACCATAGGCAAAGAATGTATTCAACGCCGGAAGTTAAGCAGTAATTAGGCACTAATCAGCACAGTTGCTTGATTAAATTATAAAGTAGGTAAGTATATGTAAGGTTTACTTGTGAAAAATGGAAAACAAGCAGTGATAGATTCCAAGACCGTGTAATGTATGGCTTTCGAGGTTTGTTTGGTCACTGATGACGAATTAGATATTCAGAACCATGAAAAATTGTTCATCGCTTTGAATATCTATACACGGTCTTGTAAAGACAATTTTCTCATTTTCCAAGAATATTCCACAATTTCTCAGGGCTTTTTCAAGATTTTCATTTACCTATTTATGTTAAAACTCGCATTCGGCGTATATAAAACAGGTAAAACTTGATAATATCTTTAATTTGCGAAATGGTCGAAATACGATCATTTTTTTACGTTTTTCCGCTTAGTTGTTTAGTTTTTCGAAAGACTTACCTCAGATTCGTGATCCAAAAATCCAATAGAAACCCATTTTTGGGCCAAAATATTTATTTTCTTATGAATTCCTTATGAACTTTTAAAAACATAATTATTTGGCAACACTTATGAAACTACCGTCAACTACAACAGAATAAAAATAAGTAGTATTATTGTCTTAGTGTACAAAATAATAATGCCTCATATGTCGATGTGTTTATATTAACTGATATCGCTAGATGTCACGAGCGGTGGAATTCAAAGCATTGCAGGAGCTCCAAAAAAACAACCATGTTTGGGATATACGTGTGTAATTGTTGCTATACGTGTGTAAAGTATTTAAACTAAATAGCATACAATATATGAATTCTATTAGGCATTCTAATGATTTCTTGCCAAGTATTAAGACGTGTATCATTTTAATTATTTCAAAATTAAGTTATTTATTTTTGTTGGTGTTGGTATAAGTGAAACAAATCTTTTATCTCCATTTTTACAATACATATTGTACAATATCAATGACGAATATCGGAATGACTGACTCTCATACGTTTCGAAATCGGCGCCAACTACAACCAATATTACATAAATATAACCATATAACTATAACCATTACTTGAATGTACCACATATTAAAATGTACTAAACCGATTTTGAGGGCAATCACACTTTCAACAATAAAAGAGTCTTTATTATTGCATGAGAACCATTTTCGATATATCCTTTTGAAAATAAGTTTCATAAGTTTTTGCCTGAAGTTTTCTGCTAACGCCTATTTCAATTAGACATAATAAATGCTTCATTTTCAGCATATGATCATCCTAAACTTCTACCAACCATCACCATAAACCGATAAAAAATGCTATTTATAGTAAACAAAGAGTTGTGTCAGGTAGGATGCAAGGTCTGTGATTTTTTTATACCTATATACGAGTATAATTTTACTATTAAACCAAGACGTTCCTCATTCTTAACTAACCATAGTGTCTCAAATACTACTTTTTTAGTAAAATCTAATGTTAATTTAGTATCGTCCTTATAACAGAAGTCGCGTGCAAGTAAACAAAGCATGATGTCAGAAGCTTCACAGAAAGTAAAGGAATTGAACAAGGCAAATCCCCGTATCGAATAGCCAAAGAGCGGCTTTACGATAGAGGACGTCGGGTGTTGGAGGTATCCGTTTCCACACTTACCTGCAAAGGAACATCTAGAAGTCAAATAAAAGACGGAAAGAGGATCCGGCGTAGCGATTAGGGTCGCCGTTACTAGGGGCGAGAAACGCTTCTCATTTTCTTTAACATTCTAACAAGTAGAGAATCATCGTGAAACTTGTTAAATTCGGTCGATTCGAGTGAAACAATCTTTTACGAATGACGTATTCCGTATACCGATCTGCATTGCAAATGAGGTTGCGGAATGGGATCAATTAACAAGTTGTGCCAATCAATTTGGTATTTAGAGAGGGTTAATGTGTTTGTCGAAATATTCACCAAGAACTACGGCCAATTTATGATGTAAATGTACAGGGTTTTCAAACTTAAGTTGGCACTATTCCTAACTTCGTTATTATTGGAGCTACAAACTCAGTTAAATAGGCAAACTTATTATTTTTACACTGAGTATGATGGTGAAAATAGAAAAAGAATCTAACACCGCGTTTGCGAGTTATGTCAAAAAGTTCCTTTTTTTTGGGAGACTCAGTACGCAATATTTTCAAGCGATAGGAAATTGAATTCTGAATAAACATTATCCTAGGACATTTTATCCCAAAGTCAAACATGACAAAACAATTGATGTTTCTGACTGACTGACTGTTTTTAACTGATTTTGTAGTTTCAATAATAACGAAGTTAGCAGTAGTGACAACTTAAGTTTGAAAACCCTGTACAGTATGTGTACTTTTGGTAAAAAGTTATTATTTGGTAGTTAATATAGCGTTAGTATATATTACATCAGTAATTAAATGTACTATTATTTTGTAAGTCTCTACAAGAGTGACATACATGTTAATCATAGAATATTTATTATATAGTTTATTTGGAGACATATCCATACCAGATTAGAGATACTGTAGATATCTATTAGCTTGTAAAATAAAAAAGCTCTTGTATGTAGTGTATGTACTTGAAAACCCTTTGTATGTAGTGGGAGACTGAACATTTAACATACAAGGTGAATTTGAAATAAAATGCCCATATTTAAATCTGTTAAGATTCAGGAATTTAAAATAATGACAAAAATAGTCGTTTGAGGAATATATCAGAAGGTGATTCTACACCATGTGAAGGTGTAGAATCAGCACGCCTATGAATATGAGTGGTTATGGAGGGGGCAGATAGACAGGTGCAAGGCATGCAGCAGGCAGTCTGTAAGGAGCAATTGATATCTGCGTTTGGTCATACACCTATAGTTTATTGTATAATACCTAATTATACTTAATTATGTAATATATTTCTTTATTCAGTGAGTCATAGTGGATAGTTCCAAGTACTAATAGTATGCCGGTCATTACTGAACTAAGTAAATTGTATGGCATTTTTGGTTCCCCACGAAGATTAATATCTGACGCGGGCACTGCGTTCACTTCAAAACTTTTCAAGAATTTCTGCGACGAGAAATCCGGCGAGCCACGTCATGAGCGAATGGGCAAGTGGAACGCTATAATAGGACCATTTTGGACGCGATAGCGACGATGAGTAGTAGACTAGAAGGGAAAGGGTGGAACCAGAGCATCGGTGCAGTGCAAATCGCGATAAACAACTCCATCAACAAAACAACGGAAGCTGTACCGAGTGAAGTAATGTTGGAAATAAAATTATCGTCAAAGGGTGATCGTTACATAAATCACATATTCGACTCACCCGAAAGCGAGGTGACTAAACTAAGACAACAAGTAAATGCTAATCTAGAAAACAATAGGATGACACAAAATGAACGCTACAACAAGAAAAGGTGCAAGGCCCCGAATTATGCAGTGGGTGACGAACTATTAGTAAAAATTACGACTCATCCCTCTTACTACTCCCATAGTAAGAGATTACGATAGAAATATAAGGGGGGGCCATTCACAATCACCGAAATAGTGGGCCTTGATCGTTACAAGATAAAAGAGGAGTTGGGGTCAGAGAGATGTTTGAAAACCGTACGCTATGAAGGTATCACCTGTGATGAAAACATGAAGCTATTCACACCGAGAACACACGATTATTGGGTTGGCAGGTATAAACATGTAAGTCGTACTAGTAATTTACACTCATCTGTTGAATAAATAAATCTTTTATCAAAATAAAGGTAATTTCATTGCGAACACGATTATGTAGGGATGTCTGCCAAAAATCCAGTTCGAATTCCGGTTGGCGAGCTTCAACATCGAAATTTTGATGCCAATAAAAATGTGCGACAAAGAGGTCCCAGCAAAGTATTCAGTGCGATAGAAGAGGACGCAGCATTGCAGCTTCGTGCGGCTCATCCATCGGATGAAAGAGAGTGCGCCGACAATTTGTTCGTGCAATTGAGAAGGATATAAATACATACTAGTAAATACTGAGCATTATCTTGGAATAGTTAATCTCAATATTTGTCATCAGTGTAAACTCAGTGTAAACAGTGTAAACAGTGTAAACAGTGTAAAAATATAAGAGTATAACTCTTATATATCAGTACTTTTATCAAATTCAGCCAAATTGCATAAAGAAAACTGAAGAATTTGATTATGTATGTCATTACGAAGAGGCGGATATGAGTATTGTTTTTCACGCTTATAAAGCGGCACTAGGCTCAAGAATTTTAATAAAAGCTTCTGATACCGATTACTGGGAAATATGCACACAATTTCACGATATGAAATTTGGCTAGCCATTTCAGCGACAAAGAAGAAAAATAACCAACACCTTGATTGCATTAATTGCACCGATTTCGCATGGAAGTTGGGATCCAAATTATGTCGTAGTCCATGCATTTCCATGCATTTAAAGGTTGCAATTACACGGCTGCATTTTACAATAAAGGAAAAGTTCAACCTTTAAATTATTTTCCAACAACAATGAAACGGAACAAACAGTTTTTGCATCGTTAACTGATTAAGCCGATATTTTCAGTGACAAAAAAATAAACACTGTTCAAGAGTTCTTGAATATATGGCGTGAATCACTGCACCACAGTTAACGATGCGACATATCGCATTTTTTTTAAAAATTCCTCTACAAAAGAAGACAGCGAACCGTTTTTAAAAAAATAAACTTTTGGCCCGCACACTATACCACTATGCTGGATATCACTACAACAACAAAATTTAAGAACTATTTTTGTCAATTCAGCCTGAAAACTGCGGTTGGTATTTAGATAATTATTTAAAACCAACAGGATTTATTAGGACAGGGCCAAACGCCTATAACAATAAAAGATATTGTAATAATGACAGAAGGAGAAAATTATGACGAATCTTCCGAATTTGAAGGTAATGAATTTTGGACGATTTTCTTTGCTGTATTCTCGCTTTTCTCTATATATATATATATATATATATATATATATATATATATATATATATATATATATATATATATATATATATATATATATATATATATATATATATATATATATATATATATATATATATATATATATATATATAGGGTATTTTACGGGGATAACATATTAAAATTAATATAAAATTCTTTTCATCTATTAAACGGATGAGTGAATGTCTTTTTGAATTCGGATCTTAACTAGGATGACTGACTAACTAGGATAACTGGAGCGCCGGAAGTTGGGTTCTTCACCTTGTTTTAGCAGGTGGTGTGTGTGCATTCCGCCTGGCAGTTTGCATTATATTGTTGCCGCGTATTGAAGAATTACTATGTATTGTATTGAAAAAGGGACTGCTTATAGTATTTATTGTTATCATTGTATTTTATTGATGTTCGTGTATTTTATTAGTGAATTGGTCGATATTTAAATTCTTAAATTTAAATTCATAAACTCTCATTCATATTATATAATTACAAATAGCAAATTAGCCTGTTTGAATTATTTTCTATTATTGTCTATTATAGTAGGGCAATAAAGCATTGGATTTCATCAGTTAAGCAAACTCTCGAAAAATTATAGACCACAACAAAACACATTTTAAAGCCGCATTATTATTGAAAGAGAAGTTTAACACACTCAATAACAAAACAGTCTATTAACTTTTGCAACAACTCCTGAAAACTGAGTAATTGATGAATGAGGTGAAAAGCTGTCCGCGGTTTTGTCGTTCGTAGAATTAGTTACGAAGTACGTATTTGCTAACCAATGCCTCTATATTGTAATTGGGGGTATTTTGCGATGTTCCTTAACCATCCATCAGTCATGTTTCAACTAATTTTCAACTTTAGAAACATTCGCGTTGAATTTGAAAAAATTGCCCTGGGGATTCACGACTGCTTTAACGGTAGGTACCATAATCACTAGAGATATAACTTTAAACACATCATATGCCGGATATTGATTTTGCTTTTAATAGTAAATAATTTGTCGTGGGTGTAAAATCAGCTGCTACTTGAGAATGTAAGCAGGTAAGTAAAATCGACTTTGAAGATGATAATCCTTGGTGCTAATTGCCTGTTTTGTGGTTTTAATAAAATATAAGTAATATCGAAATAGTGATGAGCATTGGAACCATAATTTTATGAGGAATCTGGTTAGTGGAAGAAAATATGTTCCTGTTCGGGTTTTATTCAGACATAAAAATACATTATATTAGATGACGGCGATGGCCATGGAAATCAAGGCCAAGAACAAGTGTAACATATTTAACAGCTCCATCCCTAATTTTATAATTCTTAAAAAAAAGTTTAATTACATGAAAATATTTCTTCACATAGAGCTAATAAAATGCCTTTATCAACATAACCTTACATACAGCGATATTCTGGAATTATCACAAATATTTGAATTCTTTAAAACTCTAGATAATTAACTACAAGAGTTATGGAATGTAGTTATTAGAATTTAATCAACAATGCTGATCTTTATGATAATTTATTAAATATATCAATAGACGGTGTTATAGCGCATGCTCCAAATAGGTAGTCTCGCCTAGGGTCAAGGCATCGACAAATATGCTAAGAAAGTTTACCATTACCACCACTGACCAATAACATTTACTTTACGCGATGAAAATAGAAATGACAGCTGTCTAGCGAGACTATGGTATCATCATGCACATTAGAATAAAGAATCCGGCATGCTGTTTTATTTTATGGTTGCCTATGTGCATGACGTCACACCATGGTAATAAATAATATAATATATACAAGAAGTGGCGCAGCGCGGACCCATTTCGTAGCCTATCACGTTACAGAGACAGATAGAGCATAGATGGAGTCAAATGCATACAATCTTTTTTGACACTATTTTTTGACACTTTTTATATAACATTATTCCGTTTTCTTATCCTTGAATTCCTTTGAGCCATTGCGTGCTTTATCTAATATTGTGTTCCTTTATTCGACTACGTCATGTTATCACATGTGTCATGCATTATAGTTTTCTGTTTTTACTTCAAAATTAATCTTAATAATCTTTGGATCCGTATCAATATCTATTCCGCTTTATATTAAATAGGAGATAACGCCTTGTAAATTGCTTGTGCATCAAAGCCGATCCAACCTTAAAACGTTATTAATCTCCCGCATAATAGTTCTTGTTAACAGTCTAAGTGGACCGTAGTATGCACCATTATTTCGCTCATCGATTTACGATTAATTTCGAATTAATTCTACCACATCTTTAATTACCGAGAAACGTGTATCTGGTTAACAGCGAATTAGTAACTCGCTCAACGGCGTTTGTTGTGCAGTTAACGGCAGCAATTTGATTTACTTGAAACAGTTAGGTAACACATTTAAATAGATATATACCTATGATACGTATTTTAGAACAATTACAATAAAAAATAAATTCAAAAATGTCTTAACTGTATATATATATATATATATATATATATATATATATATATATATATATATATATATATATATATATATATATATATACATATATATATATATATATATATATATATATATATATATATATATATATATATATATATATATATATATATATATATATATATATATATATATATATATTCAATAGGTTCAACAATATTTTATGCATTTTAAAGTTTAACATCTTCTGGATAACTGTATGCCTAATGCTTTTATATATAATATGTTCAAATAGAACAAATATAAATAGTAGACTAGGTTTGTGTATTCTAAGAATGAGTTCCGTCAAAAACTAATGTCATAAAACGTCACTGCAAGTGTTGGTGTATTGGTAATTTAAATTCAAATATGAATGATCAATGAAATAAATCGTATACTACTCTGAAGATCCTCAAGAAAGGTGAAAGAACTTGTACAACTTCTAAGTGGTTCGTTTTCATGTGTATAGTGGTTCATTTCCGTATGTGTGTCCAGATATAACACTGGTAAGTGTGTTTTCTTTCTTATTCGTCTATTTGCTTATTTCTATGTAATGAAATGCTACAAACCCAAGATTACTTTTCACAAAATAAATATGAATAGCAAAGAATTTCAAAGCTAATATATATATATATATATATATATATATATATATATATATATATATATATATATATATATATATATATATATATATATATATATATATATGTATGTATATATATATGTATGTATATATATGTATATATGTATATATATATATATATGTCTATATGTATATATATATATATATATATATATATATATATATATATATATATATATATATATATATATATATATATATATATATATATATTGTACATATAATACATTTTGAAGAGAGATATAATTCTTAATATTTGTTTAGGTTATAATAGCAGAATACAGAAAAATATGAATATTTTACTTATTTTATGGTGCTTATACCTTATCCTGATGACTATGAGCACCAGTCCACAATGTCAGTGAACAATTTAATTTTACAATCTATCACCCTACAACATCCCACCATAACATAAAGTTATGAAATATATATAGGATATACATAGGATTTAAAAAAAATCCTCATCAGCGATAACATTTTATATATGTGTGTATAGAGATACACTGAGATCAGATATAACTTTACAATTATTAAAAGTTTTCAAAGTTTGGTTATTACCGTTTTGTTTAATGTTAATATCCTTATAATCAAGGATTAGTAAACAAAACACGCACGCACTACACTGCACTTTTACTTTTTGATGCTGGGTTGAAACGCTGCCTGATGCTGGTATGCTGCAACTCTGGTTGAACATGGCGTCGGGATTATTTATAAGCATTTACTCACGATATTCAACGTTAGGTTTACTGTTTACCTAATTTCAGGCACTCTGGAACACTGAAAATCTGGTTCTGATTTGTTCTTGCGGGACGCTTTATATTATCCTACACGGATATGATATATATGAGATTATATATTACTATAAATTTCTCATTTATGCTCACAAGTTATTACCCTATTTGATGCTATTTACGTATTCTCTCTTTAGTACTTCTCTATAGAAGCACTATTACAAAAACAAAAGCTTAGCTTCCTAGCATCTCGAATTCGAACTGACCAATCGGGATTCACTATTATTTATAACTTTAATTGTTCCATAATATATTATGATTAAAAACACTTCATCAATATTATGATGCAATCTTTATGATATATGCTCGTTTTGACGTCACATTGTATATATGATTTAATTTTGTCTATCTTGAACAGCCCTTGCATTCGTACTTGGTTCGAGATTGAAATCCTGGAAGCCTATTTCTACGAAAGCATTTCGCTTATAATTCAATTAATAATGACACTTTATATAGCCTCATAATATAGCTAGAATCATTTGTCGAAACTATTTTTTTGCTTACACTAATTTTCTGGCGTTAAATTATTTTATTGTTATGTTAAACATGATTGACCAATGAGAGCCAGTTATACCTTTCTTTGTTTAATGCATGACGATATTTTTTACCATGTCTGTTCTTTATTTATACTCGATTTTAAAATATTAATACTTCATCATTTTCAGTGACATTTTGTGACGTTACAGGAACTGGAACTGTAATTCACAGAGAACACAAACCTATTCTACTATTTATATTTGTTCTATTTGAACATGTGCGTGTGTGAGGGGGTGTGTGTGTGTGTGTGTGTGTGTGTGTGTGTGTGTGTGTGTGTGTGTATGAGTCTGAGGGTGAGGGTGTGTTTGTATGTCTGTATCTGCATAGTAAAACACTACCTACCGACCCAGATATTTCGACGAAATATTTCTAGTCATTACATTTCACATTTATACATTTCATTATTCTCTGAATCGATTTTAAACTATAGAACAAATTTAACTTTTTTATTAGTTTCGCGTCAAATCCTGTCGAAGAACAAACAGCACGAATCAGATATAAATCAAGCGTTTTGTGCCTTAGAACAAAACTCGTCAGTCTTGTGATTATTCCGAATTGCTTTTTGATCAAATCGTATCGAATCAGTTCGTCGTGCAAATAGGTTCTTTTAAATGCAGAGCAAACTTCTTAAAACAAAATCGATTTCGCTATTCTCGGCAAAAATGAGAAATATCTCAGATTATTGTTGGAGACCGGGCTCGATACCGGATATTTGTAAGAAGTACACACAGCATACAATAGGTGTGTCCACAAAAAAAATAATATACATTAAAAGTAGTGAGGAATGAAGCTTTTGACCTAATAATAGCAATATTAGAACTGTGCCTGAAAAAAAGTCGATCCGAACCACAACAGCGTCCTTAGAAGGTGCTTGCTTTATTTGAATCGGATAAACGCGTTGTCATTGGTTTGACGTCACAGCAAGCATGTGACGTCAAAGGTCTGCAGGCGCGATAGATCAACCGTATTATTCACAGTATTATCTAGTAGTGCCTTTCTTATTTAGAACGTCAAATATAGTTTGCTTATTGTTTGTTGTCAAATATAGAGGAGGGTTTCCAGAAAGTAGAATCACATAATTTGCCGAACGTAGACGTGATTATTGGTATCCGATTTTCTCGCGTCAAATACCAACTTCAACCAGCGGTGTGAACCAACCCAATCCAGTGGTGTGAAAGCTAGTCGGCATAATAGTTACGGCAATAACAATAACTATCGGCACAAATAACCGGCTCGTCCTAGGTCATAATAGTCACTAACCTTACTATAACCACCTATAACATCCAGTCTGACGCATACAGCTGGCATGTGATGTCATCCGCCTAGTCTCGCTCGCGGGAGCATTTTCCTAGCCTCGTTGCGTTGAGGTAATTGTTATTACGAATAACGCAGAAAGTAAATAACTATTATTTTTTTTACTTTATATGGGCTTATAATACCCATAGATCTATCATTCTCATTTGAAGGCAAAATTTTGTGGACAGATCTATTTACCATTATTCAAAAAATCCAAACCTCAAAAATTTAACTTTTCTTGACGTTCCTAAAGCCAACAAATATTTTCTGTATGTTTTTAGAATCACCTCGGTCTTTTGTTATTATTCTCGCTGTTGTTGTCTTTGTTGCAGATCGATTAAACCACTCAATCTAATCAAATAAAATATTGTACACATTTTCCCACTACCTCACCGATGAATCAGAACTGAAATTATTTAGGATACAGAGTGTTATTAAAAATATAATTTTTAATCATAAATGGTTTTCTAAATGTATTGTTAGTTCCTGAAGGTTCTGCATTGCTCAGCGAAGTGGTACAAATACTATAAAAGCTGTCATTATTCATGCAAATTAAATTAATTTCTCTTATCTACTATCTCCTTCAAAATATATTACTATCGCAACTATATTCTCTTTCCACCCCTTTTCCTTTCTAATAGACCATCGTTCATGCCTCTGGCATAACCTATTCAAAATTCCGCTTATACTATCTACCACCGCCTGTATCAGCTGTCCAACAATTGCCACGGAGCCCTGTGTACGTTGATGTCTGACAGCCGGTGCAGCCAGTGATAATCGGCAGATAGATAAAAACTACAAAATTCCTAAAACTTTAATGAACTTAAAAATATTTTTGCTCTCCCTATTTTCTCTGGTAGTAACAATAGCTCTAAGTCTACAAGCGGAAACTTATATTTGTTTTCTTTGCCAAGACAAAGTCCTTGTTTTAATTTAGTTTTAATTTTATTTGTAGTCTTATTTATTGCTTACATTGTTCTTAATTTAAAATACTTTAAACACTGGGCCTTGAAATGATT
>CAXKVY010015225.1:0-22387 GCA_964058915.1 Tetropium fuscum
AATAAATTGATTGTATTCTAATAAATTGATTGGCCTAACAAATAGATTGTATTCTAGATTTTTTAAATTGTTAAACACCGAATATTTGTTAATATTATAATGCAGTGCAATTTATCTCATTGACCATCCATCATTTGCTATAGCAATAATAACAGCATTACAATAAAAAATAAAATAAATGCAAACTTTCGGCTACTCATTCAATATTAAAATAGAGAGATTTACAATAAAAAATAGTTATAAATATTTTTTTTCCAATTGAATTGATTGAATGGCCAGGATTTAAACCCTGCCACTATCACACTTTTTTAGATAGCTATTTTTTTTATAGCTATGTCTACTTAATTTATTATTTTTTACAATACATTTTGAGACGTTTCATATTTCGATGTGGGATTCGCCAGTCCTATTGCTACAAAGCAGGTACTGATGAATTTTCAAAATGGCTGATGAATACAGCAATTTATGATCCGAGGCAACTCAAAATCTGTATATAGGTTTTGAGGTAGCGAATAAATATTTTTTTTTTGGTCAAAGTGAAATCAATATTCAAGATGGCGGCACCAAGATAGCAGGAATTCTTGCCATTTATGGTCTAAATCGACTTAAAATCGGTGCCTCGGAAATTTTGAGATCGAATTTTTTGTAAAAATAAATATTCAAGATTGTGGCTCTATATGGTACTCGTCGCAGATTCTGATATTTAATGTATAGAAGAAGAAGTATGCAGCCATAACTTGTAAATCTCAACTAGGCTACGAAATAGGATTAGGTTTGGATAAGGATATTTGAAAAGACAAAATGAATAACGAATTAGATATGTTTAAGCACGATAAACGGTTCAACAAACAGCGATAGATATGAAGAGTCTACATAAATAAAATGAAAGTAATTAAATCGCGAGTTTCGTGTAGGGGACTAGATACCAAACCACAGATAGGGGCGAATTTTCGGCCTGAAAATTAGTGTGATTAACAAGTAAGTATCGTGTAGACCTCCAATGCAGTAATTCGAAATGCAAGCAAGCACGCAGCCCTAAGTAAATAGATAAATAATGAACTATTTGTAGGAAAATCAAGGGAGATTTAGAGATTCTCTGCCAAGAAATACATGTTCTGTTAAACAAACCAAACCGTTAAGTATATCTACCTTTGCTAATGTAAAGATAAGTAAATTATCCAATGTGTTGTGTATTTTGACAGTATATAAAATTTAACTAATAAGAAAGAACTACTGTGAGATACAGATACCAAAAGTTACAAAAAAATGTTTGGCCCAAGTTATTTTATCAGATCACACTTAATTAGCTAAAACTCAGAGAACACACCGAAAGAAATGATACGGCACCTTTAATATTGCAAGGTACTAAAATTATGACCTTGTGCACCACTAACTACACTGAGAAAAATATTCAGTAATAGCTTACACGGAGATACCAATATAATTTTTGGTCCGAAACGATTCAAAATCTGTATCTCGGAGTTTTTGGCGTAACAGATTAAGTATTTCTGTCAAAATTAATATTCAAGATAGCGGACATATTTACTAATTATTATGATCCGATACGACTCAAAATTGCTGTCTCAGGAATTTTGGGGTCCGAAACGATTCAAAATCTGCAATTCGGGATTTTTGGAGAAACAGATCAAGTATTTTTGTCAAAATGAACATTCAAGATGGCGGGCATTTTTGCTATTTATGGTCCGATACGATTCAAAATCAGTGTCTCAGGAATTTTGGAGTCGCCGAACATTTTTTTGTCAAAATCAGTATTCAAGATGACGATGACGGCTCTAATATGACGGACAGAAAAAACATCCAATAATTGCTCAATATTTTGTTTTTATATTAAATATCCGACTCAGCGAAAAGTCTGCTGCTACACATTTTATAATTTCATTAGTTAATATTTACAATTTAAGCTCTCATGGTATTTCTATGATTGAATATTTTTTCTTTGCGGTTTTACATACATGCTGTATGAAGAATGGCATGACTGCTATAATTTACATAGAGTTGTCGCCAAACTAGGAACTGCGACACGTCTACGTCGTTTGCTTTCAAACAGGGTGGTTGAATTTAAATGAGTTGTCTGAATGCCTGCACACTTTATATAAATAATATAAGTACCCCAATTTATTAATCTTGCTTTTTGCTACCAAGTTACATTTACATCTACATCAGCATCTGCCACAAAAAGAAGCTCGAAATATTCCTCAGTATATCGCTGTCGGTTTATACTGGGATAAATTGTTTAGCCGCAAATAAATTATCAAACTAAATGCCCTCACTAAACGCGTCATGGGAAACTTAGAACGTGAATTTATGGCTATCTCTAAATGACTAAAAACTGTTAATAAGGTTCGGAGTTTCAATTATTGTTAATTTTAAATAGTCTCGCAGTAAATTACAAATTCCTTACTTTTTCTTGCTCTAATGTTAAGCGCCAAAGTAAACACTATCTAGCCAAATAGTTTCAAATTCCACTTAATGAAGTGATTTTATCTGTGTAAAATAATTTAGTGCCAAAGTGTGTTAAGCAAATAAATTTGAGCATTTATTTTTGTTTGACAGTATTCGACAAATAATTACGATAATAGGATTCTTAAATTGATTTTCTAGTCTTCTAAATGCAGTTTAAAACGGCAATGGGACTGATTCAATTTATTTTATCATTTAGATACGATAAATTATAAATTATTTATAAATTGTTTTTGTCGGTATTTGCTTTTGCTAGTTTTCTTTTTAGTTCAAATATAACCATACAAAGACATGGCCACTGCCACATTCGTACCATATATTATTATTACGAATATGGAGGAACAATATTAGATAAACTGAAGTTATATTTCAACCCGATCTACAAACGGCTGAAATTAATAAAGCAGTCGTACAATAATTATTTAAACCCGGATTAACCTCAAGAGTCCTGTACAGCTCGACTAAATTTATGTCAGACGTGACTTTAAGGTGCGCAGTAGAATCGTCGCTTAGAGGCGCAACGGAGCGACTTCTCTCGCTAAACTTATGTCCAGGAAAAAGTATTTCAATTAAGTTCAGTCACTTGTAAAATATTAGGTAAGGTACATAGACTAAATATGGGTACTAACTCAAATAAGGGCACAGTCCTTATTTGTCCCACAAACCTTTTCTGCGCATATTACAGTTTACTAAAAATAGTTGGATTTTTGGGTATCAAAATTAAATAAAAATACTCCATCGTCCTTGTGGAGATAGGCAAAAAAATGCATAGATTGCCGGATAATTCTAGTAACAGTGTAAATAATGATTGGATTCACAAGTTTTTGAACAAAATACCTTCCGTTGATACTACTGTTAATTGGACCCCGTTAGGACAATACTCGTCTCCCACAGGGGTCAGTATTGAGCCCAATACTGTTTAATCTTTATACTTCCAACATAAATGAAATCCGTAACCCTCAGTTTAGCATAGTACAATATGCCGATGATTTTTGTGTATATCAGGAACACAAAAATTATACCGATGCTAACCGGACTCGTGTTATGATACATATTAAAATATGTCGCTCAGAAATGTTATTGAAGATTATAGGTGTTTTAGGTAGATTTGTATCTTTTGTATTTTCCTTTGTTGCAACCTTAATCCGTTAGTGGTCTTCTAAAAATATGTTTGTCAAAAAAAATGTCTTGAGAGACCCCAGGACGAGAAGCGGGCAACCCTGTCTATTCCCGTCGATTAATTTCTTATTTTTTTTCCTTTCCTTGGATGTAGATTAGGATGTAGGTTAGGAGATGTAGGACTTGTATAAGATATTGTGACTGGCTGTGTGGCTATTTCAATATTATTCATATATGCATATATTATTCATATATGCATAAAAATGTATCTCTCAATTATTAGAAATTATATACAGGTACTAGTCAAGTACAACTGCTGCCTAGAATGTACATGAGCTAGCGTTACGGTTTCCTATCTCTAACATTGCTGTAGCGGACTCTCTTCTTTATCTGCGCATTTCCCGACTAAGTTGAGTTTGGTGAAGCCAAAATCTATATATTACGATAAGTCAAATAACTCCCTAGGTATGGAGAGAAAACTCCCTCTTCCATCACTTTTTCACCCCATTTCATCGCCGAGCAAGGACTGCAGCCGGTCGGCTGATTCCTCTCATACAGGGTGTCTGCAGTGGGTTTTATTCCAAGAGTTTGGTATCGTATTTGACAGCGGCGGATGTGAGTAAAACCATTAAACCACCCTTGTACACGGCGGGTGTACGCGTACGAAGTTGACTTACGGGCGACCGCCTGCAAAAAACGCCGACATTTTACGGTTTATCAAAGGAGTGACGCTACTGTATAGAATATACATATACTCTGATCAAGCTGTACAAACACTACTTACACTAGTTAAGATAATTAAAGCCACGTATATTACGGAGATATAAATATTTTTTTAAACGTTTGTGTTTTACTTGTATTTGTTCCCATATACATTTGTTCATTTAATACCGAGGTCATACACAAGAAGTAATTAGAGTGACTGAATAATGTTGAATGAAAATATGAAATTAAAATTTCTCTACCGCTCAATACATGCAGATTGTTTACAAGTGAAGTCTTATAAAATAAGTCAACGAATAAAACTGAGAGACAGTAATTGCGTTCGAAAAGTTGTTGGTGTCAATTTACTCTATGTGGAATACAAGACATATTATCTTGTATATTTTTAAATCTAAAGTTCAAGCCTGAATATCTACAGATGTCAAATGTAGAACTCCGAAACCTCCTTCATATCCTATATCTCTCTCATCTCCTAGTCGTCATCCTATTTCTGAGCGCGTATTTTTTTTCAAGTCAATATATATATATATATATATATATATATATATATATATATATATATATATATATATATATATATATATATATATATATATATATATATATATATATATATATATATATATATATATATATATATATATATATATATATATATATATATATATATATATATATATATATATATATATATATATATATATATATATATATATATATATATATATATATATATATATATATATATCTTCCTTATTTGTAGCTCTTCGTATCCGTCGCTTCGGTTTTGAAGCTTCGGGGGCATTAGCTGCGGAAAGCGAATACCAGAAACTACTGTCTAACCAATAGCCAAAGGAATTAAACCAATGAAAGAATGGATTTTTAATCGGATTTAGACTATAACCCCTTTTAAAAATCCATTCTTTCGCCCGTTCAATGGGCTATATTGGCCATATGGCTATGTTGTTAACATGTTTGTGATAGAAAAGTGTTTTGTCCGGTATTGTCTCCTTACTATGACTTGCTTCATTTTGATATTATTTCTGATTTCATTATTTGTGTACTTTTTTGTAAGTTTTAATAATTCTGTTTTTTCTTCGGTTATTTCAATTTTCCTCTTGTTAGAATGAGGGAGAAATTTCATTATTGCGCACAAGGACTGGACGCGTATACCGCCATGTCGTCGGCGTAGAGGGCCACTTGAGTTTGTTAGGTCAGAGGTGTGATTGTAACGTCTGGGTCCTATTGCGGTGCCCTGAGGGACACTGTCTTTTAGGGGATGGGTTGTGGATAAAGTGGAGTTGATGGAAACTTGGAATGAACGTTGGGTGAGGAACGTGTGTCAGGGGAAACCGATTCTAATAAGTTTGGCCAGTAGTCCTCCCTGCCAGACAGTGTCGAGGGCTTGTGCCATGTGGAGCAGGAGAACTACGGTGTTCTTGTCGTTACGGAAATTTTTTGTCGCTTGGTCGGCTATCCCTGGGATTTGCATGGTTGTGTTATGCATCGCACGGAAGCTGAATTTGAAGTCAGGGGTGATATTTTTTTTCTGTCCAACCTGTCTAACTGGCGCTAGATAATTTTATCTGCACGTTTGGATAAAGTGGGGAGGAATAGGCCTCTAGGAGTCGGAGCTGGAGTGGTCTTTTTTTGGATTTGGGAATGGGCATAATAATGGCGTGCTTACACGTAGTAGGGTAATGCTACAACCTACACATCGCCTGGATCCAGTAGTATATTTTAACTATAGTCTTTTGGGGTAGGGTTTTTGCACAATATTGTCAAATCGGCAGATTTTGCGGATACGGGCGAAGTTACAAATAGTTTGGACAAATGATGTAGTGATAATTCATAGATCTATTTTCATCTTACGATACGAGATTATCTAGTGGTGCTTGACAGCTTAAGCAAGCATTTATTAAACATAAAACAAATTATGATCATTTTGTATAACTGTTTTTATTTTTTTTTGTATGAAAAATTTATAAAATACAAACACACTTCGAACACAGTCAGATTTTGTGATCAAATTATTGTGAGCTTATTATAAGAAAGTGTGTCTCGTTATATCATTTTGTATCCTTGGCCTTGCAAGCATCCACCGCTGTTAATGTATGACAAATTAAATGGAAGTTAGCTACGCATCATGTTTTCATTATTTAATTCAAAATAGTACCGATGTTTTGCATTTTAAAGCCGAATTAGGGCAAAGGCAAATACGGTAGTGGACAAATAAAATCACATACACTCAGGCACATTCAATTTAAAAAGGTGAGTATTGAATTGGTCCTGTCTTTATAAAGCCTTCGGGTTACGCCGGTATCTTTAGAAACTATCAGATTAGACTAAGAAAGGGGACTTATATGAGCGCTCTTCTCTTTTAACACTGGACTTGCATTCATTGAATATTTAGACGTCAGGCATCTCCATTTAATTTGATCTTTGATCCTTTTTTTAAACGATGGCTTGTTATATAATGATGGCAAAGCTAATATACATGCTTTCCAACATACCTATAATATGCTTACATAAATTTCTTAATTTTCCATATAATAAATGGTAGTTGGCGACGTAATTGCATTACTCTATATATACATATATATATATAAATATATATATATATATATATATATATATATATATATATATATATATATATATATATATATATATATATATATATATATATATATATACCTTTATTGAGGATCTTCAGAGCAGTGTACGATGTTCAAATCAAAAACTGATGTCATAAAGCGTCACTGCAAGTGTTGGAGTATTAATATTTTAAATTCAAGTATAAATGATCAATGAAACAGATCGTACACTGCTCTGAAGATCCTCAATAAAGGTGAAAGAACTTGTACAACTTCTAAGTGGTTCGTTTCCATGTGTATGTCCAGATATAGCACTGGTAAGTGTAACTTCCTTATTATTCGTCTATTTGCTTATTTCTCTATGTAATGAAATGCCACAAACCCAAGATTAATTTTCACAAAATATATATATATATATATATATATATATATATATATATATATATATATATATATATATATATATATATATATATATATATATATATATATATATATATATATATATATATATATATATATATAAATATATATATATATATATATATATATATATATATATATATATATATATATATATATATATATATATATATATATATATATATATATATATATATATATATATATATATATATATATATATATATATATTATATATATATATATATAATATATATATATATATATATATATATATATATATATATATATATATATATATATATATATATATATATATATATATATATATATATATATATATATATATATATATATAAATATATATATATATATATATATATATATATATATATATATATATATATTATATATATATATATATATATATATATATATATATATATATATATATATATATATATATATATATATATATATAATAAAAATAGACTCATATGTTTTTGGTGGGTTTTTTAATGTATGTATGTGTTGTTTGTGAATGTAGTTTGTATATGTATGTTTTTATTCAAGTGATGGGCAAGTACTAGTTGCGTTACATTTTTAAAGAGCATTTTATACAATTTGTAGCAAAACTATGATATTATGGCCATTATTTATGGCACTTCAGTGTCGCCGTTTAATTGCTTTATTTAATATATCGTATCGGTCTCAGCAAAGAGCATCGGTCACATACATTAAACTACAAGCGTGTAGTTGAATTTAACGCATAACGGTCTCTGAAAGTCAGATAAAAAATACTTTGTCGGATCAAAAGCATACATGTTCAATTTAAACCCAATACCGCGTTAAGAGAACATAGTTTGAAATTAAATCCTGCTTAAAGCTGTGCTATTTGACTTATGCTTAGAATGACAACGAAATAACGTTTCGGCGCCTTTAAGTATCAAAATAGATAACGGAATATTTGATAAAAAAAATATATTTCGGTATTTCGTTGGGCTAAGGATGGATCTTGGGCAACGGCAGAGTAAATCGGTAGGGGTTTTAAGGATCCTGCTTGTCTGCTAGTCGGAATTGTAATCTGTGATGTATGATTGTATCAATTTAATATTACGAATCGGAATATTATTGCGTGTACTATGCCGGACATTGCCCAAACTCTCTCGAGCGAGGTCCAGGAAAACAAATCATGTTTATAGATCTTTGAACTTAGCTTTATTCGTTTACAGGCATATATATATATATATATATATATATATATATATATATATATATATATATATATATATATATATATATATATATATATATATATATATATATATATATATATATATATATATATATATTGGGATGAATAATTTTGACCGATGTTGTACCGGTGTTGTACCGATGTTCTACCGGTGTTGTACCGGTGTTGTTGTATCGGTGTTGTACCGATCCTTTCGCTCTTCTGGAACTCATCAGAAATTATGTTCGACTTTATCTACTTATAGCTATCCACATTTTAAAGACTTCGTTCTGTTCATATTTTAAAGTGACCGGTCGAGAATGGTTCTCAGAGTATATCGGTAGTTATTCATAGTCCCGGGTTCAAAACCCTGCCAATACCACACATTTTTTTATTTTTGCGCATGTGGGCTTACCTAATATATTTTTGGCATATCGTGTACCAAGATAAGTGCAAACAGCATTGTTCTAGGTCCTGAACCGACCTGCAGGTTAGTGGTATGCTAACTGCAAAAAGAACGGCAAAGAAAGGCGAAAATACCATAAAATTACAGTTATGTTAGTTTTTATGTTCTTCGCTAATTTTATTTATCATATCAGAAGTAATATTGGGTTAGTAGCAATATATTATAGAGATAAATTAAGCGGAACCATTCACCATTTGTACATTTGGATACACACAGAAACAACAATATCCGAAATATCGAAATAAAAGTTCCCATTTTATTTCTAGATGTATTAATGATACCATATCTCTATTTAAAAAGACAATCATACCGACATAATGTGCTGTATTACAATAAATATATAAATCTATAACATATTTACATTATTGAGGCAAATTTAAGGCAAGGGGTGCCGTAGAACACACGTTATTATGCAATAATAGATGTAAATGTAATTATTTACATTCTTTGGTTGATGCATTGTTTCTTTTTATAAATCAGCAATATTTGTCTTTAGAATGACTAATCAAGTCATACAAATATCAAAGACATCATCTGTTGTGATTATGACATGTGTCATACTACTGTAAATCCGTAGTCTAAGACAACTAGACGTGTTAACTAGAAGTTTTTTAAATAAAACTCGTTTTATCTTTCTGTATTTTATTATGAAACGTTTTGTTTTTTTCATACATATTACCAAATATTATCCTAAATCTACAAGATATATAGTAATAAAAACAATATTTTTTGCACTAGTCCAAAGCATGAGAGACGGTTTCTTTTTTTACATTTGGAAACCGTGATTTATAATCTTTTACAACTTGGAATAAAAACTGTTTTTGGTCTTCATTTTTTGTTAAAATGTCATTACAGTCACCAATAAGTTTGATTCCCCTCTCAATGGCATCATTTACAACTTTAATTTTGTTTACAATATCGAAACATCGAGTACATTTTCACTCCATGTCCTAGTGCTTCTGCTACTGCCGTTAAAATATGGACTCCGTACCTGTCGCTTATTTTGCAAGCATCAAATGCAGCGGCTATTTTTGGTGTGATGATGTTACATGTTCCATATAATCTTCTCTTTTTTGGCTGTGATGGGCCAGGCTGGTCTTGTAAAAACTCTTCTTAGGCTTCAATTATTTCATCTTCATTTTCGTTGGAGTCGGCTGAATTACTGCTTGATGATGGACAGGTGACTGTTTCCTCTAATCTAGCTTTTTCTTGTTGACTTCTTTGCATTCGTTCGGATAATTTTTGTAATTTCTCCTCAGCTGATTTTTCTTGAGAAGCAAGTTGATAATCAATACCATTCAAAAATCCAGGACGTCCCTTTTTTCTTTGGTTAATTAAAAACTGTTTATCTTCATCTATTTTCATCAACTCCAACGCGTTTGCATGAGAAATATCAAAGAGATCGTCCAATTTTTTCTATTCCTCCCGCACCGGCCCTATTAGCCGATTTTTGTAAGTTCCTCTTGTAATACCTGTCTATTAGATGGCAATTTATTGCTAATCATTTGTGACGAATAGTGTCCAAATAAGTAAATGAAAGTATCCTTTCGTAAAGTCTAACATCAGTCATCGTTAAATACTGTTTCAAAAAGGAACGTACACTAGAACTTATAATGTCACCTCTGTAAAACACAGTTGGAAACTCGTAGGTTTTCATGTCATATGAAAACCTACCGTAGGTGCATTATATTATATTTCCAAACTTATAAATATTCCAAAACAAATAATTTCTAGGAAATAATTACACCAATAAAACATTATGAGAAAAGAGGTAAACCGGTCCAGATAGATATTTGTATTGTAATTACAATTCAAGTGTATGGCCCTAATAAAATCTTATCTACAAATTTCTACCTGGATGCGGCACGGGTTACCGTTAACCGAATTATCTGAAACTTTGACATAAATTATTCCTAGTATAATAGTATATTTTCGTGGGGTGAGACTTAAAAAATACGCAAAAAAAAATTCACCCCCTATAGAAATGATCCACAATATACATATATATATATATATATATATATATATATATATATATATATATATATATATATATATATATATATTAAGACGAAAATAGAATTTGTAAATATTATAACTTAAAATATATATAAATAACCATGTATTATCATAAAATTATCACATAAAGAGTTCTCGTTGAATAATTGTATTAAAGAATTTAGTAGATATAGATGATTAACAATACTAAATCATATATTGTAGGTGTTAAGATGTATGATAGAAGAGAAAATGATATCATTTAGGTACTCGATAAGAAATAGGAATGTTAATAGTAGGTAGGTGTAGTATTTAGTATACATGTATAGTATATAGTAGACAAAGTAAAGGTATAACGATGCCATACAGATAAAAATTGAAATAGAATCAAGAAGCCATAAAAGAAAAAAGGAGGGAACCAAGGAAAGGAATAAATAGAGATTGAAAATATAGACACGGGAATTGAAAAATAAGAAAAATATAATTGGATATATTAAGCTGAATAGAAGATATAATTGCAAGAGATTATATATAAAAGTTATAAGCTGTGAGAAGGTGATTATAGGTACGAGTTTGGAGAAGTACTGAGACGGATCCGAGGATTCATAGGCGAGGGTTCATAGATAAGGATTCATAGCGGAAGATTCATAGCTGAGGATTCATAGTGGCATCTTAATTAAATCAACCGTCAAAAAAGTAAAGGTACCTTACTTATAATTTTATGCATATTAGTCATGCCTAATCAAATTTAAATATAAATCAAAGATCTTACAATTTATTGAAAACTTTTGGACATAACCATAAAATTTAACAGTCAGATATGTCAAATTCTAAAATTTACGTTAAGGATAGAGTGATCATAGGGACTCGTATTTTATTTATCATTTTCTTTTTATTATCATACAAGAATAAACTTAATTGATTATTTAACCATAATTATTCGTAATCATCTAATTTATTTAAATAAAAGTGTTAAATTTAGAATTTCTAATCTTTCTTTGTGTATGGAGTGTATGATTTTCTCTCATTTTGCTTCTGGAGCACACTCCTTTTAGGAAAACGTAGGTATTTTCAAATCACGAACATAGCCCGAGCAAAAGGGGTATAAAAAGGTATATTTCGTATAATATTTTCAAAATTAAAAATTATCTCTAATTGAGTTTACCCTATATAAAAATTATCATTATAATATATATATATATATATATATATATATATATATATATATATATATATATATATATATATATATATATATATATATATATATATATATATATATATATATATATATATATATATATATATATATATATATATATATATATATATATATATATATATATATATATATATATATATATATATATATATATATATATATATATATATATATATATATATATATATATATATATATATATATATTATTATTCTGATTTTATAGCAGTTACAGGGTTTCGTTTTTTCCGTAATAATATTTTAAATTCAAGTATAAATGATCAATGAAATAAATCGTACACTGCTCTGAAGATCCTCAATAAAGGTGAAAGAACTTGAACCACTTCTAAGTGGTTCGTTTCCGTATGTATGTCCAGATATAGCACTGGTAAGTGTATCTTCCTTCTTATTCGTCTATTTGCTTATTTCTCTATGTAATGAAATGCTACAAACCCAAGATTACTTTTTACAAAACAAATATGAATAGCAAAGAATTTCAAAGCTAACATATATATATATATATATATATATATATATATATATATATATATATATATATATATATATATATATATATATATATATATATATATATATATATATATATATATATATATATATATATATATATATATATATATATATATATATATATATATATATATATATATATATATATATATATATATATATATATATATATATATATATATATATATATATATATATATATATATATATATATATATATATATATATATATATATATATATATATATATATATATATATATATATATATATATATATATATATATATATATATATATATATATATATATATATATATATATATATATATATATATATATATATATATATATATATATATATATATATATATATATATTATATCAACTTATTGGTTCTATTAAACAAGGGAATCATCAACTACGAAGTGCCGCTTTTACTACTACCTACGAAAGATATTTTCGTAGTACTAAAGGCACTTAAAAATGACAAATTATTCCGAAATTAAAAATTCAGTTTTAACGTAACATTGTATATTCTCCGGGAATTAAATATTCTATACCCTTCAGGTATTATGAAAATTTAATATAAAAACTGGATTCCTCACGCCTTTATTAATACGGAAAGCGAATACGAATCACGAAAGTTACTTCACTGTCGAGGATATGGGGACATTTGTGTAATTAAATAATTTTTCTTTAAATAGGAAATATTCTCCATAAGATGAAATTACTGCAATTTCTTAGAAACAACTATATAACTTAGCTGGGGGGTGTAATTTCGGGACTTAATGACGTCGGGGGCCGTAGTCTAGAAATAAGTAGGTAGTAGTGAAAAAAGCCACAGATATTCACACATTTTGTTATTTATTAATTATAATAGCATAATCAAACATATAGACAGCACATTAATAATCAAACACAAAAATTAAATGAAAATACTTAAGTTTGAAGCTGAAAAATAAGATGATCAATATTGGGGTCAATATCAGTAGTACATAGGCGCAAAGTGTTAATAATAAATTTTCATGATTGAAAAAGCTGCTCACATTTATACGTGCCTCCGAATGTGTAAATTATTTTTCGTGCGAAAACTCTCAGGTGTGGATACTTTTCTTCGGAAAGGTATGTTCTCTAAAATTTACTTAGTTTCACATTATCAAATTTAGACTTCAAATATGAGTCTTCTTGACGCTCGATCAACTCCATTTGTAAGTGAAGCGGAGCATCTTCCACATTACACTTACAAGGATTTGCAAAAATATTGAAAGTGCTATCCATATTCTTAAAATCGCTCCACCAATTGCTCCAGTTTTTGAAGCTTCAAGTTCAGGTTTAAGTATCCTGTGATGTCTACCAAGAATGCCAACTCACAAAGCCAAATTGAATAACAAATTTGCGGCAATGTTTTCTCTTTCATTTCCATAAAATCAGTTATTTCTTTCCTAAGGCCATTAAACCTTTTTAGCATGTTACCTTTGCTTAGTCACCTTACTTCGCAATAATATGTCACATCATCGTGTTCTGTAGAGAGTTCATCCAAAAATGCTTTATCTGACGATAGTTAAGACCGCGGGATCTAATTAAATTAATGGTATTTACTACCACATCCATAACATTAATCAGTCGAATGGACTTAGAGCACGAGTTTTGTTGGTGAATAATGCAATGCAGAATTATTAAATCACATTCTTGCACATTCCTAGAATGTGCAAGAAGAGGCTGCTCTTTCTCCTAGAATTCCGATAGAACCTTTTCTTGAACCGACCATTAAAGGCGCACCATCTGTGCACACTCCAACTAATTTACACCATTGTAAACTATATTGCTCGAAAGTACTTTGCACCTCTGTAAAAATATCTTTTCCAGTAGTGGTCCCTTGTAGCGGCCGTAAAGCCAGTAATTCCTCTGTCACTGCAAATTCTTCATCAACACCTCATATAAAAATAGCTAACTGGGCTGTGTCAGATAAATCTGTACTCTCATCAGAAGCAATCCAAAATGCTTGAAAATCAGCCAATCTATCGTTCAATGTTTTTTTGATATCACTAGCTATCATATATATACGTCGAACAGTACGACTTCACTTTCACTTTCTCAAACTTTCTCTTCTTTTCTGGGCACAGAAGTTCTGCAACATCTACTACGCACTCTTTAACAAACTGTTTGTTTAACAAAATGACTTCGATGTTTTCGCTATTTTGGAACTAATTATAAAACTAGCTTTACCAACACTGTTTAGATTTTTGTGAATGGAACATTTGTTGCTGTTTCCCTAAATCGGTAATGAGATTTTTTATTTTATCTTTTCTTAACTAGCCCGTGAATAAATTATATTGAACGGAATGCTTGCTGGAGTAATGCCGCTTAATATTGTATTCTTTTAAAACAGAAATAGAATTGACGACACTCCACTTGTCCACTTTCCGCTTTCTTAAACCAGACATGTTGATAGAGCTTGCTTGAATATTTCCCATGTCGTACTCTTGACGGTACGCGAATATGCGATGCGAACTTTATCAATTGTTAAGAAGTAATGAGATGACATGCGCGCTGAGCGGTTCATATATTCCCCCAATAATCAAATAGAATACTCGTACGAGAGTGCTTCAAGTGCACGAGCGTCCAAATCATATATCTTTTGATGAACGAATCGCAGAGCCATAAGTATTGTTGTGTATGATACACAACAGTAAAGTTTGTATATATCCAGATGAGTCAACTGCCAAATCTAAAGATTTGGATAGTAATATGCAATTACAGACTAATAAGGTACAATGTTACTATCAATCAAGATCATAACAATGTTTCCATTATTTACCGCTTTAGTCAGCCTTAAAAACCCTACCCGGTTTACTGCCCTTGGCCCCTTCAATTCCCCGAGCAAATTTCCCGCTGCACGCCTTCATATAAAGTTGACTTTTTTATATTTATAATAAAAGCTTGCATAGCAAGCACTCAATTCTCCGCGAATAATAATTGGGTTGGAAACCAATGCGAATATCGTATTATTGGTTAGATGCTACGTGTTTTAGCAAAAACTATCTATTCTCAAATAAAATAAGGATATAAATATTTAATTAAAAGAAAGAGATAAATAGTTTATTGACACAGCGCAATCAAAAGCGGATAATTGCTAGCCGATGAGATCCAGCCGTAAGTAGGAGTTGTATCCGATAGAGCCAACGACGTCCTTTTCCTCCGAAAGTATGCTGTCGTCCATTTACTTTGAAGTGTTCTTTCTGCTACTGTATAATCGTTTAAGGTTTCGTAAGTAGGCATCTGTTCAAATAGACCACAAAAAAGTAGACGTATCGATTCCACCTAGGTATATTAGCAATGTAGCAGACTGTGCTGGAACAAGAAAATGACTTCCGCGTTTCTGTTTCATTAACAGCCATTTCCCTAAGTACTGTTTTTGACTTTTGATATTATAGTTTGTTATAACGAGCTCTTTGAACTACTTAATCATTATTACAGCTTCCTTTGTATAGTAATGAGACAGACTTCCTTCAGCCAATTTATGAACTACAATAAATAAAAATGTTACAGTGCAAGGTAGATGATTAGTCTCTTGAAGGAAAATATGTAATATATTATTCTTTGATGGTCCTTTTTTTGTTAAACGTTAAATATATCGTACCTCCATCAGGACGACAGAATTTAATATACCTACTGTTCATTTTATTTTTGTTGCCGAATTTAAAATTAAAAATATATAACTAATGTTGAATGAATAATCATATTGATCATATTAGACCCATTTATGGAATTAAATTCTGTACAAACCAGTTGCAGTCCTAACTCAGTTGTTCAGAGGAAGACAGCTTTTTCAGAATATCTTGTAAAATAAGCATTGATAGTAACAGTATATTACTACAATAAATTTGTTATTGTAGAGCACTACATGTATATATTATAGATTTATATATTTATTGTAATATTTATAGCACATTATGTCCGGATGATTGTCTATTTAAATAGATATATGGTGTCATAAATACATCTTTAAAGAAGGGTAGCTGCGGATAATGAACAGGTAAATACTAACACTCGAAGTAGTTTCCACAAACACCGAAACACTTTTACTTCGCTCGATGCGCGTTTCGCCAACCAAGTCGGCATCATCCGGATACGATTAAAACTAAGTGTTGTCATTATATCAAAGGTTCCAGCCCTATCCAGTTTTGAGGTAAATACTACACTATTGTTTGCAGAATAAATATTTTTATACTTATATTTAAATTTGTTTATATTAAAAATTTTAAATTGGCTAGGTATTGAATTATAAAGGGTAACTGCATTAAATAAGGCAGTACATGGCAGTGCGAAATATATTTAAATCTTATAGCTATCTATGGTAAATATTGGAGTGCTTTAAAAATTTGTTTTTGAGAAATACTGCTGTATTTGGGACCACCAGTATTTTATGAGCAAATGTAGCAAGATAATAAATTCATATTCATTCATTCATATGGTACGACAACATGAATTCTGGAACTTTCTGAATGCGATTTTTATCTCGATCGTCAAGAGAGAAGCCATAAATAAAATGACATAGTAGTTAAAATGACTCAATATAAGCGACTAACATGACCTTTTACGTAAAGTAAAGTTTAAAGTATGACGACTAGCAAAAATGTACGTTAAATTGGAGCATCCCCTCTTTTTTTAAGTGCTCCTTAAATCTGAAATCAGAGCCAAAAATAATCTTAAGGCTCTTAGCCTCGTCTACAACAGACAAAATTACGCTATTCAAATTAACATTTAAATTAATTTGCACAATATTAATCTTCTCTTTACTACCAAACAACATCAGATAGGATTTATTGGGTTTCAACTTAGGGTCATGCTCGGCTAACAATTTCATAATATATTATTATTAAGTGCATAATTCATTAGGCCACCAGTCTTTGCTGTATTATCTTCAAGAAAGTGGGAGTAAAGTACCATATCATCTGCACAAGCCTGCATTCAAAACCAGAAATAAAAATATCGGCGGTGTAAATTATAATTAGCTATGGACCCAAGATTGATCCCCGTGGTACTCCTCATTTTATATTTAAATTTAACCTTGGCTGGCACCGTCTCCAAAAATAACAATAATTGTATATTATTGGCATATAAATTGATTGTATTCTAAGTTGTCTGAAAATATATTCTGTTTCAATACAAACAATATTTTGTGATATTTGTTGTTAGTCATGTGTCGCAGCCGCATCGTTTGTAATAATAAAAAAAGATTGACTAGAAATAAAGGATATTCAAGTAAATAAATAAAGTAATTATTTTTTACTTTTTAGTAGTGCATTTTTTTACAATAGATTTTTTTGAAGTCGGTTTTGCTTTTTTGTTGAAAATATTTTATTAGGTATAGGTTTACCAATTGCAGTTTTCCATGAGTACCTACGGGAAGTACTTTGCTTCAATACAACAATTTATGATTTGTGTTATGTACTTATCAGTAAAAGGATTACAATATTTAAACATTGTACAAGATATACCACCAGATAAGAGAATTTAAACGAACAATTCGGTTTTTTTTAATATTCGAATGATACTCCGTTGTCAGTGTCACAATTATTACTAAGACTTTAAAGAAAAGAAGAAAAATAATTATTAATTTCATCAGGAATGGCTAATTCATCTGGAATATGGAGTTGTTTATTAGAGCGAACATTTTAATCTTTAAGAGCATTCCAGTTTATAACCTATTTTTTAACTTCTAACCGTAGACACACTGTAATTACGAAGTTCTTTATAATGAGCCTAGTTATTTTGTAAAGCTTTGTCCCTTTCTTTGGCTTTGAATTATTTAATTTAAAATAACACATAGGTAAATGGATATTTCTCTTTTCGATTAATATTGGATTTTTAGATTGCAGCTTTGCTTATTTTTACTGGCATTTGGATCCGTGTCTAAGCCTAAAACGCGGTAGGAGTGAAATTTTAAAAAACATATAATTGAGGCGTTTCGCGGTTCAATAAATCTAACAGGGCAGATGGATTGTACGTGAATGATAATCGATGTTCCAGAAAAACATTTAAAATAATGCATGTAAAAATTTACAGTAAAATTGGGAAATATGCAGATTCCGGTTTACTTTTTAAGTATTGGTTTTAAATTATGTTAATTTTTGTGGAATAATATTCTGATAGAGATTTAAATTCCTCTACTAGAGAAACATCTTCCGATGTTCCACAGGGTAGCATTTTGGGACCTATATTATTCCCAATGCGTGCGTTATTGAAGAAGGCAATTTAATGTTTAACTTCTATAAGTTGTTTTACAAAAATTTGAACAATATGTATTAAAAACACCTTATTTTAAAAGCCTCGCCAAATAGACAATGTGTAATAATGCTTTCCGTCAACTTTTTGCTACTTGACATATTTCATTAGTTTTTGTTTATTGTGACTTTAATTTATACAAAAAAACTTTTTTTATTTTTTTACTTGTTATTTGTGATTTTTTAGTTATTGATATAACTTTTTATTGTATTCAGTATGACGAATAAAACAAACGGTGACTGAAATATCATCATTTAAAGAAAGGCGCTGGCGGCCATATTTTTTATAATAGTGACTTTAGGTCACGTGTGATTTTTTGGGACATTTGGATTTCTATTCTAAACTAAAAAAGCTATGGATTACCGCCTAAAAATAAATGTTCGGAAACACTTAACTCAAAACCTGCCTGCAAAGATTTGCCTGAGCTAAATAGCGTATATAAATAAATACCTGCAAAATATTACATTATACTCTGAGTCATGGCTTATATTATAATACTTTGAGTCATGGAATGAACCCTAATAAAACAATTGTTATTTGCCTATGAAATAAAATACAAAAATCTATTATAGTGAATAACTTCCGATTAACCAAAAATAATAGTAATATTGATTGTGCATCGCCAGCAAAAAAATCAGGTATTATAATAGCAATTTCCATAATTTAATGAACACGTAGAATATATTTTTAAATTATCGTTCTTCAAATTAAAAACATTATACTTTTAAATACCAATTAAATGAAAACATTACATTAAAATGAGTAAAACTCTCCTTCTTTTTGACTTCCTCTTTTTTATTTTATATTATTTTTGCTTTACATATTCTCTTCACTGGCGGTGTTTCTTCAATCCTTTATAAATGTTCACCACTTCAGTTCTTTCAGTTTTTGTTCAGTATATTCCATCAGCGATGGTATTATCGTATTTGTACATTTCTTATTTTATGTATTCATATAACTCTCCTTATCGTCAAATATTTCATATATGTTCCTTGTAGCATACACTTCTACACTTCAGCCTTAATCACCTCCTGATTATGCTGAATTGGTTAGCGAAATACATGTCGACTGCAGTGTAGTATTTCGCTGTTAGGAGAAAGCTGTGTTTGATTTCTGTTTAACTTAGGTTTATGTATTAAACATGAGACATGTGTTAATGGCTTTATAATATGTGTGCCAGAGAACGTGTGATTAATTAAATTACCAGACACGAATAAATAATTAGATGTTCCACGTGCATGCGTTTATTTACACTTGGCGTTAGAGCAGCTCTCGAAAATGGGATCAAGATATTTCCTTTTAAACAACGAGACTCTCAACGGTAGGGATTTAATTTGTAGACCAAGCTAAATAGCTTTTAAATTAGGCATAAAGCTAAAGTACAGCTATGAGGCATCCTCCACGTTCAACCTCGTTACTTCCGTCAATATACTTCGACAAAAACGTTCACCGTATAGTGCGAATATAGTGTGATTGTATATATGATGAAAATGTTTGGTTTTCGAGAACGGTTAGCATATATATAATTTGATTTGCCTATTAAATTGACCTGGTAAATTATAAATGAACGGAAATTAGTTGTAGGTATATTATTTGAGCGCTTTGGTTTGGGCTGACTTTATAATAGACTATGCAAGATGCACCACCTGGAATTTGCCTTAATTAATTTTATGTTAAATTATCTCGTACATATTTCAGCTATACTATATTATGCAGGGAAAAGTTGATATCCTGAGGCTACAAGAAATATAAGTGCTAACCAGTGATACAGCTGTATATCTCAAATCACAATGAAGATTTACAGAGAAGATGAAGATTTAGAAGTCACAAAAGTTTAAAGCTGCAGGCTTCACGGTTCTTATAGAAATTAGATCGTTTTGAAGTCTTTGCGTACCCCAATCCGAGGATCTAATTTGTTCCCTTTTTATAACTTCCTGAAAAACTCCTGCGATATCCTGCAGTTTATTTATACTAGGAAAGTTGAAATTACATGTTGTTGACCAACTCTATTTATGTACAAATGTATGTATTTTATAATTTAAATGTGCCGATATGGCCAAACCAAATACATGCTATTATTACTAAAACCCAATATGGATTTATGCCAAATCGTTCGCTAAATAACAGTTTACTAATATTTACACAACAAGTGGGCCTTGGACAAGCTCGGCTAGATGCTCTATGGTTTGGCTTATTCAAATGTTTAGTTAAAAGCTTTCATATTAGGTTAATAAAAAAATTTAAACCATATTCATCTAAATATATATAAATATTCTATACTTTTTATACTCACTTTTAATATTATATTTATTTATACTTATTTACTTTTAATTCGTAGATAGGATACAGAAGTAGAGAAATAGAAAATATAGAAATAGGTAGAGATATTTTATATAAATATGTACTTTTAATTCGTAGATAGGATACAGAAATAGAGGAATAGAAATAAAGAATTGTATTCGAGATTTTAAATGCCATAAATTATAAATAGAGAGAACAAGTTCAATAAAAGAATGTAACAGTCTTCAAAGTAAACAGTTTAAGACAAATTTTATAATTATACACTGTAACATCAGAGGTATTTATAAAAATATTGACGAAATATTAATTTCCCTAGACCAATTGGCAAATACTTTTGACTGCATAGTGTTGTTTGAGACGCATAAAATTATAAACATAGGACTTCATAATATTTATGGTCACTATGTAGTATAAAATAACGGTTCACTAAATATCTATACTTCTTTACCAATAAATAAAGCTGAGGTGTCTGTTTGTAATGTCAAAATAACAGCATTTTACCAAATTCATATGAAAGTACTTAACAAAAAAATAAATAGATAACAAAAAACTATTTTTTTATTTTTTTGCCTCCCTAAATAATAATCAGTTACTAATTCATGTCACTAGCGAAAAGTGAACTCACAACTCGTAGCAAATAATATGACCTCAGATAAAGACTATTCAAAAAAGTAAAGTAAAGTACCTACCTACTATTAAATTCATTCTATATGCAACCTACAGATAAAAAGGAGATCTACAATTATTATAAGATCGTAAAAAAATCCGCGTCGTGTATGGGTGCCAGACAGCCATTAACATGAGTAATGTTAAAGACTGTTTGTCTGTCTAATTCACCACTCAAGTGGTAAAAAGTATGTCAATCTCTCTTCTTCATTTCATGACTTTTAAAGGAGCGCCCTATGCAAAACGACTCGGAGGGAACTTTCTCAAAATTCTTGTTTCTCATGTTAGATATAATAAGAATAACTATTTCTGGTTGGTAGACAATACCGCAATTATTT
>CAXKVY010015226.1:0-16134 GCA_964058915.1 Tetropium fuscum
AAACTTAGGTTATGGTTATGTTAAAACTTATCTTTCATGCGGTTGTGTGTACATGCTAAAATGATGCCTGCTCTAAATAGTAAAAAAAACTGCACTATGTACGAATAATAATTATTGTACAAATATAATCAGCAATATAAATTTAACACCAAAACATCCAAAAACCAAACAGATAAGCTAACACAAGAGTTGTGCTAACACAAAAACTGTGCTAGTAGAAAAAAAAATATTTATTTAGGTATTCATCTGGATTGTTTTTTATGATTAAGATAGTTGGGAATCATCTGACATGGTTGCCTAACTGTGGCGTCCACGGATATTTAGTTGTTTCAATACCCAGTGTACGAACCTCCTAGCTTATTTCTTTTATTTAATTAAGCTGAGCTAACTTAGGCAAACTTTTTTGCCCACGTAAACGTCAGCCACTTTCATGAGAGTACTGTCATCGTGAAATCGACCCAACTAACAATTTAATCTTTTATTCTAGTACAAAGAATGTTTATAAAAACACTTTTTTATAAAACATGAATTTTGCTATAAACGCTATCATAACGTTTATAAAGCGCTTTTAAATGCAAAATGGGAACAGGTTTATATGGCAGTTTGGTTGTTTAGTTTATTTTAGAAATGTTGCAGCAGATGTTATAAAATAGTTTTCTAAATATATACAGAGATGTAAAAACATATCGATATACGATACTTAATCAATAGTTTTATAGGGAGCTATTACAAACTAAAAATTATTTAGCATTTATTTATTTAGTCAGTTATACAGCACTAATCGAGTTACTTCATACCTGTTTTATTGGAATTTTTGTATACGAAGTCTGCCTTGCAACTTTTTTTTGCATCCTACAATATCTCTAGGATAAAAATAATTACTTGAAAAATGTGTCAAAGATCCTTGTTATAAAGCAATTTTGTTCTATAAACTAATATGTTCTATAGCGATTGTTGTACAAACGTTTACAAAACAAAAGAAACAAGCTGTCTAAAATGTTTTATAATTTCGCACTAAGAACATTCTTAAAATAAATTTAAAGATGTCTTTTAATTCCAGAAGCCAAATACTCGCTTAATCAGTATTAATAGAACAAAATTGCCCGTGAACAGTAGTAATATAAATGCAATAAAACAAATTTGCACTACTATTCAAAAATTATAGAATATAATTGTTAGTTGGGGATGCTTTAGTAAGCGACTTCATAATAACTTCACTTAACAAGTAACAAGTATCCTTTTGTGAAATTATACACCAAATAATTGTCGATAATTTCAGCACATATATTATTCTGGAATTTACGTCGGGCTCATAATCACACAAAATTAATTCTCAATTGCGTTATAAATTTAAAATAATGGCCATAGTTATATTACGGTGCTCTATTTTGCGTGTTGAATCCGGATAAATTCATCATTCAATTAGCGCGGTCTAAACGTCTAGCACAATATAAGCGTAGAGCTCGTGTCGAATATTGATAGAGTGAAATGTAGACGCATTTTAATAATTTATTGACAAAATAAATTGTGTGAAAAGGTGCAGCTCTTCAATTATTAAAAATAGACTTGCAGATTCAATAAGAAAACAACAATGTAACTTAAGTCATCCATGCGCAGCTTTTTAAGAAAATCGAAATGTTTGTGTTAAATATAATGCAGATATATGCAAATCAGGCCAACCAAACGAATAGAGCGAACGAAGCGCAATGTTACCACTTTACTATTTCTGTAATCTTGTAAACTTTCACATAAAATATTTAATAGATATGCAAATGTAAGCCTCGCACCATCGTTAACCCAGTCATAATTAGATCACTGTATAGTAGTGTAATTATTCACCAAGTCACAAGTCAAGAGACCCAAACAGCTAAGTGGCTGATATTACCAGGCTATTTGAGATTTAGAGATTTAAATAAGCAGCATTTAAATGTGCAATATCCGGCGAAGTGTAACTGCTCTGAAAATTTATAGTTAGAGAGCCGCAATGGTAAATAATTGCGGTATTGTCTACCAACCAGAAATAGTTATTCTTATTATATCTAACATGAGAAACAAGAATTTTGAGAAAGTTCCCTCCGAGTCGTTTTGCATAGGGCGCTCCTTTAAAAGTCATGAAATGAAGAAGAGAGATTGACATACTTTTTACCACTTGAGTGGTGAATTAGACAGACAAACAGTCTTTAACATTACTCATGTTAATGGCTGTCTGGCACCCATACACGACGCGGATTTTTTTACGATCTTATAATAATTGTAGATCTCCTTTTTATCTGTAGGTTGCATATAGAATGAATTTAATAGTAGGTAGGTACTTTACTTTACTTTTTTGAATAGTCTTTATCTGAGGTCATATTATTTGCTACGAGTTGTGAGTTCACTTTTCGCTAGTGACATGAATTAGTAACTGATTATTATTTAGGGAGGCAAAAAAATAAAAAAATAGTTTTTTGTTATCTATTTATTTTTTTGTTAAGTACTTTCATATGAATTTGGTAAAATGCTGTTATTTTGACATTACAAACAGACACCTCAGCTTTATTTATTGGTAAAGAAGTATAGATATTTAGTGAACCGTTATTTTATACTACATAGTGACCATAAATATTATGAAGTCCTATGTTTATAATTTTATGCGTCTCAAACAACACTATGCAGTCAAAAGTATTTGCCAATTGGTCTAGGGAAATTAATATTTCGTCAATATTTTTATAAATACCTCTGATGTTACAGTGTATAATTATAAAATTTGTCTTAAACTGTTTACTTTGAAGACTGTTACATTCTTTTATTGAACTTGTTCTCTCTATTTATAATTTATGGCATTTAAAATCTCGAATACAATTCTTTATTTCTATTCCTCTATTTCTGTATCCTATCTACGAATTAAAAGTACATATTTATATAAAATATCTCTACCTATTTCTATATTTTCTATTTCTCTACTTCTGTATCCTATCTACGAATTAAAAGTAAATAAGTATAAATAAATATAATATTAAAAGTGAGTATAAAAAGTATAGAATATTTATATATATTTAGATGAATATGGTTTAAATTTTTTTATTAACCTAATATGAAAGCTTTTAACTAAACATTTGAATAAGCCAAACCATAGAGCATCTAGCCGAGCTTGTCCAAGGCCCACTTGTTGTGTAAATATTAGTAAACTGTTATTTAGCGAACGATTTGGCATAAATCCATATTGGGTTTTAGTAATAATAGCATGTATTTGGTTTGGCCATATCGGCACATTTAAATTATAAAATACATACATTTGTACATAAATAGAGTTGGTCAACAACATGTAATTTCAACTTTCCTAGTATAAATAAACTGCAGGATATCGCAGGAGTTTTTCAGGAAGTTATAAAAAGGGAACAAATTAGATCCTCGGATTGGGGTACGCAAAGACTTCAAAACGATCTAATTTCTATAAGAACCGTGAAGCCTGCAGCTTTAAACTTTTGTGACTTCTAAATCTTCATCTTCTCTGTAAATCTTCATTGTGATTTGAGATATACAGCTGTATCACTGGTTAGCACTTATATTTCTTGTAGCCTCAGGATATCAACTTTTCCCTGCATAATATAGTATAGCTGAAATATGTACGAGATAATTTAACATAAAATTAATTAAGGCAAATTCCAGGTGGTGCATCTTGCATAGTCTATTATAAAGTCAGCCCAAACCAAAGCGCTCAAATAATATACCTACAACTAATTTCCGTTCATTTATAATTTACCAGGTCAATTTAATAGGCAAATCAAATTATATATATGCTAACCGTTCTCGAAAACCAAACATTTTCATCATATATACAATCACACTATATTCGCACTATACGGTGAACGTTTTTGTCGAAGTATATTGACGGAAGTAACGAGGTTGAACGTGGAGGATGCCTCATAGCTGTACTTTAGCTTTATGCCTAATTTAAAAGCTATTTAGCTTGGTCTACAAATTAAATCCCTACCGTTGAGAGTCTCGTTGTTTAAAAGGAAATATCTTGATCCCATTTTCGAGAGCTGCTCTAACGCCAAGTGTAAATAAACGCATGCACGTGGAACATCTAATTATTTATTCGTGTCTGGTAATTTAATTAATCACACGTTCTCTGGCACACATATTATAAAGCCATTAACACATGTCTCATGTTTAATACATAAACCTAAGTTAAACAGAAATCAAACACAGCTTTCTCCTAACAGCGAAATACTACACTGCAGTCGACATGTATTTCGCTAACCAATTCAGCATAATCAGGAGGTGATTAAGGCTGAAGTGTAGAAGTGTATGCTACAAGGAACATATATGAAATATTTGACGATAAGGAGAGTTATATGAATACATAAAATAAGAAATGTACAAATACGATAATACCATCGCTGATGGAATATACTGAACAAAAACTGAAAGAACTGAAGTGGTGAACATTTATAAAGGATTGAAGAAACACCGCCAGTGAAGAGAATATGTAAAGCAAAAATAATATAAAATAAAAAAGAGGAAGTCAAAAAGAAGGAGAGTTTTACTCATTTTAATGTAATGTTTTCATTTAATTGGTATTTAAAAGTATAATGTTTTTAATTTGAAGAACGATAATTTAAAAATATATTCTACGTGTTCATTAAATTATGGAAATTGCTATTATAATACCTGATTTTTTTGCTGGCGATGCACAATCAATATTACTATTATTTTTGGTTAATCGGAAGTTATTCACTATAATAGATTTTTGTATTTTATTTCATAGGCAAATAACAATTGTTTTATTAGGGTTCATTCCATGACTCAAAGTATTATAATATAAGCCATGACTCAGAGTATAATGTAATATTTTGCAGGTATTTATTTATATACGCTATTTAGCTCAGGCAAATCTTTGCAGGCAGGTTTTGAGTTAAGTGTTTCCGAACATTTATTTTTAGGCGGTAATCCATAGCTTTTTTAGTTTAGAATAGAAATCCAAATGTCCCAAAAAATCACACGTGACCTAAAGTCACTATTATAAAAAATATGGCCGCCAGCGCCTTTCTTTAAATGATGATATTTCAGTCACCGTTTGTTTTATTCGTCATACTGAATACAATAAAAAGTTATATCAATAACTAAAAAATCACAAATAACAAGTAAAAAAATAAAAAAAGTTTTTTTGTATAAATTAAAGTCACAATAAACAAAAACTAATGAAATATGTCAAGTAGCAAAAAGTTGACGGAAAGCATTATTACACATTGTCTATTTGGCGAGGCTTTTAAAATAAGGTGTTTTTAATACATATTGTTCAAATTTTTGTAAAACAACTTATAGAAGTTAAACATTAAATTGCCTTCTTCAATAACGCACGCATTGGGAATAATATAGGTCCCAAAATGCTACCCTGTGGAACATCGGAAGATGTTTCTCTAGTAGAGGAATTTAAATCTCTATCAGAATATTATTCCACAAAAATTAACATAATTTAAAACCAATACTTAAAAAGTAAACCGGAATCTGCATATTTCCCAATTTTACTGTAAATTTTTACATGCATTATTTTAAATGTTTTTCTGGAACATCGATTATCATTCACGTACAATCCATCTGCCCTGTTAGATTTATTGAACCGCGAAACGCCTCAATTATATGTTTTTTAAAATTTCACTCCTACCGCGTTTTAGGCTTAGACACGGATCCAAATGCCAGTAAAAATAAGCAAAGCTGCAATCTAAAAATCCAATATTAATCGAAAAGAGAAATATCCATTTACCTATGTGTTATTTTAAATTAAATAATTCAAAGCCAAAGAAAGGGACAAAGCTTTACAAAATAACTAGGCTCATTATAAAGAACTTCGTAATTACAGTGTGTCTACGGTTAGAAGTTAAAAAATAGGTTATAAACTGGAATGCTCTTAAAGATTAAAATGTTCGCTCTAATAAACAACTCCATATTCCAGATGAATTAGCCATTCCTGATGAAATTAATAATTATTTTTCTTCTTTTCTTTAAAGTCTTAGTAATAATTGTGACACTGACAACGGAGTATCATTCGAATATTAAAAAAAACCGAATTGTTCGTTTAAATTCTCTTATCTGGTGGTATATCTTGTACAATGTTTAAATATTGTAATCCTTTTACTGATAAGTACATAACACAAATCATAAATTGTTGTATTGAAGCAAAGTACTTCCCGTAGGTACTCATGGAAAACTGCAATTGGTAAACCTATACCTAATAAAATATTTTCAACAAAAAAGCAAAACCGACTTCAAAAAAATCTATTGTAAAAAAATGCACTACTAAAAAGTAAAAAATAATTACTTTATTTATTTACTTGAATATCCTTTATTTCTAGTCAATCTTTTTTTATTATTACAAACGATGCGGCTGCGACACATGACTAACAACAAATATCACAAAATATTGTTTGTATTGAAACAGAATATATTTTCAGACAACTTAGAATACAATCAATTTATATGCCAATAATATACAATTATTGTTATTTTTGGAGACGGTGCCAGCCAAGGTTAAATTTAAATATAAAATGAGGAGTACCACGGGGATCAATCTTGGGTCCATAGCTAATTATAATTTACACCGCCGATATTTTTATTTCTGGTTTTGAATGCAGGCTTGTGCAGATGATATGGTACTTTACTCCCACTTTCTTGAAGATAATACAGCAAAGACTGGTGGCCTAATGAATTATGCACTTAATAATAATATATTATGAAATTGTTAGCCGAGCATGACCCTAAGTTGAAACCCAATAAATCCTATCTGATGTTGTTTGGTAGTAAAGAGAAGATTAATATTGTGCAAATTAATTTAAATGTTAATTTGAATAGCGTAATTTTGTCTGTTGTAGACGAGGCTAAGAGCCTTAAGATTATTTTTGGCTCTGATTTCAGATTTAAGGAGCACTTAAAAAAAGAGGGGATGCTCCAATTTAACGTACATTTTTGCTAGTCGTCATACTTTAAACTTTACTTTACGTAAAAGGTCATGTTAGTCGCTTATATTGAGTCATTTTAACTACTATGTCATTTTATTTATGGCTTCTCTCTTGACGATCGAGATAAAAATCGCATTCAGAAAGTTCCAGAATTCATGTTGTCGTACCATATGAATGAATGAATATGAATTTATTATCTTGCTACATTTGCTCATAAAATACTGGTGGTCCCAAATACAGCAGTATTTCTCAAAAACAAATTTTTAAAGCACTCCAATATTTACCATAGATAGCTATAAGATTTAAATATATTTCGCACTGCCATGTACTGCCTTATTTAATGCAGTTACCCTTTATAATTCAATACCTAGCCAATTTAAAATTTTTAATATAAACAAATTTAAATATAAGTATAAAAATATTTATTCTGCAAACAATAGTGTAGTATTTACCTCAAAACTGGATAGGGCTGGAACCTTTGATATAATGACAACACTTAGTTTTAATCGTATCCGGATGATGCCGACTTGGTTGGCGAAACGCGCATCGAGCGAAGTAAAAGTGTTTCGGTGTTTGTGGAAACTACTTCGAGTGTTAGTATTTACCTGTTCATTATCCGCAGCTACCCTTCTTTAAAGATGTATTTATGACACCATATATCTATTTAAATAGACAATCATCCGGACATAATGTGCTATAAATATTACAATAAATATATAAATCTATAATATATACATGTAGTGCTCTACAATAACAAATTTATTGTAGTAATATACTGTTACTATCAATGCTTATTTTACAAGATATTCTGAAAAAGCTGTCTTCCTCTGAACAACTGAGTTAGGACTGCAACTGGTTTGTACAGAATTTAATTCCATAAATGGGTCTAATATGATCAATATGATTATTCATTCAACATTAGTTATATATTTTTAATTTTAAATTCGGCAACAAAAATAAAATGAACAGTAGGTATATTAAATTCTGTCGTCCTGATGGAGGTACGATATATTTAACGTTTAACAAAAAAAGGACCATCAAAGAATAATATATTACATATTTTCCTTCAAGAGACTAATCATCTACCTTGCACTGTAACATTTTTATTTATTGTAGTTCATAAATTGGCTGAAGGAAGTCTGTCTCATTACTATACAAAGGAAGCTGTAATAATGATTAAGTAGTTCAAAGAGCTCGTTATAACAAACTATAATATCAAAAGTCAAAAACAGTACTTAGGGAAATGGCTGTTAATGAAACAGAAACGCGGAAGTCATTTTCTTGTTCCAGCACAGTCTGCTACATTGCTAATATACCTAGGTGGAATCGATACGTCTACTTTTTTGTGGTCTATTTGAACAGATGCCTACTTACGAAACCTTAAACGATTATACAGTAGCAGAAAGAACACTTCAAAGTAAATGGACGACAGCATACTTTCGGAGGAAAAGGACGTCGTTGGCTCTATCGGATACAACTCCTACTTACGGCTGGATCTCATCGGCTAGCAATTATCCGCTTTTGATTGCGCTGTGTCAATAAACTATTTATCTCTTTCTTTTAATTAAATATTTATATCCTTATTTTATTTGAGAATAGATAGTTTTTGCTAAAACACGTAGCATCTAACCAATAATACGATATTCGCATTGGTTTCCAACCCAATTATTATTCGCGGAGAATTGAGTGCTTGCTATGCAAGCTTTTATTATAAATATAAAAAAGTCAACTTTATATGAAGGCGTGCAGCGGGAAATTTGCTCGGGGAATTGAAGGGGCCAAGGGCAGTAAACCGGGTAGGGTTTTTAAGGCTGACTAAAGCGGTAAATAATGGAAACATTGTTATGATCTTGATTGATAGTAACATTGTACCTTATTAGTCTGTAATTGCATATTACTATCCAAATCTTTAGATTTGGCAGTTGACTCATCTGGATATATACAAACTTTACTGTTGTGTATCATACACAACAATACTTATGGCTCTGCGATTCGTTCATCAAAAGATATATGATTTGGACGCTCGTGCACTTGAAGCACTCTCGTACGAGTATTCTATTTGATTATTGGGGGAATATATGAACCGCTCAGCGCGCATGTCATCTCATTACTTCTTAACAATTGATAAAGTTCGCATCGCATATTCGCGTACCGTCAAGAGTACGACATGGGAAATATTCAAGCAAGCTCTATCAACATGTCTGGTTTAAGAAAGCGGAAAGTGGACAAGTGGAGTGTCGTCAATTCTATTTCTGTTTTAAAAGAATACAATATTAAGCGGCATTACTCCAGCAAGCATTCCGTTCAATATAATTTATTCACGGGCTAGTTAAGAAAAGATAAAATAAAAAATCTCATTACCGATTTAGGGAAACAGCAACAAATGTTCCATTCACAAAAATCTAAACAGTGTTGGTAAAGCTAGTTTTATAATTAGTTCCAAAATAGCGAAAACATCGAAGTCATTTTGTTAAACAAACAGTTTGTTAAAGAGTGCGTAGTAGATGTTGCAGAACTTCTGTGCCCAGAAAAGAAGAGAAAGTTTGAGAAAGTGAAAGTGAAGTCGTACTGTTCGACGTATATATATGATAGCTAGTGATATCAAAAAAACATTGAACGATAGATTGGCTGATTTTCAAGCATTTTGGATTGCTTCTGATGAGAGTACAGATTTATCTGACACAGCCCAGTTAGCTATTTTTATATGAGGTGTTGATGAAGAATTTGCAGTGACAGAGGAATTACTGGCTTTACGGCCGCTACAAGGGACCACTACTGGAAAAGATATTTTTACAGAGGTGCAAAGTACTTTCGAGCAATATAGTTTACAATGGTGTAAATTAGTTGGAGTGTGCACAGATGGTGCGCCTTTAATGGTCGGTTCAAGAAAAGGTTCTATCGGAATTCTAGGAGAAAGAGCAGCCTCTTCTTGCACATTCTAGGAATGTGCAAGAATGTGATTTAATAATTCTGCATTGCATTATTCACCAACAAAACTCGTGCTCTAAGTCCATTCGACTGATTAATGTTATGGATGTGGTAGTAAATACCATTAATTTAATTAGATCCCGCGGTCTTAACTATCGTCAGATAAAGCATTTTTGGATGAACTCTCTACAGAACACGATGATGTGACATATTATTGCGAAGTAAGGTGACTAAGCAAAGGTAACATGCTAAAAAGGTTTAATGGCCTTAGGAAAGAAATAACTGATTTTATGGAAATGAAAGAGAAAACATTGCCGCAAATTTGTTATTCAATTTGGCTTTGTGAGTTGGCATTCTTGGTAGACATCACAGGATACTTAAACCTGAACTTGAAGCTTCAAAAACTGGAGCAATTGGTGGAGCGATTTTAAGAATATGGATAGCACTTTCAATATTTTTGCAAATCCTTGTAAGTGTAATGTGGAAGATGCTCCGCTTCACTTACAAATGGAGTTGATCGAGCGTCAAGAAGACTCATATTTGAAGTCTAAATTTGATAATGTGAAACTAAGTAAATTTTAGAGAACATACCTTTCCGAAGAAAAGTATCCACACCTGAGAGTTTTCGCACGAAAAATAATTTACACATTCGGAGGCACGTATAAATGTGAGCAGCTTTTTCAATCATGAAAATTTATTATTAACACTTTGCGCCTATGTACTACTGATATTGACCCCAATATTGATCATCTTATTTTTCAGCTTCAAACTTAAGTATTTTCATTTAATTTTTGTGTTTGATTATTAATGTGCTGTCTATATGTTTGATTATGCTATTATAATTAATAAATAACAAAATGTGTGAATATCTGTGGCTTTTTTCACTACTACCTACTTATTTCTAGACTACGGCCCCCGACGTCATTAAGTCCCGAAATTACACCCCCCAGCTAAGTTATATAGTTGTTTCTAAGAAATTGCAGTAATTTCATCTTATGGAGAATATTTCCTATTTAAAGAAAAATTATTTAATTACACAAATGTCCCCATATCCTCGACAGTGAAGTAACTTTCGTGATTCGTATTCGCTTTCCGTATTAATAAAGGCGTGAGGAATCCAGTTTTTATATTAAATTTTCATAATACCTGAAGGGTATAGAATATTTAATTCCCGGAGAATATACAATGTTACGTTAAAACTGAATTTTTAATTTCGGAATAATTTGTCATTTTTAAGTGCCTTTAGTACTACGAAAATATCTTTCGTAGGTAGTAGTAAAAGCGGCACTTCGTAGTTGATGATTCCCTTGTTTAATAGAACCAATAAGTTGATATAATATATATATATATATATATATATATATATATATATATATATATATATATATATATATATATATATATATATATATATATATATATATATATATATATATATATATATATATATATATATATATATATATATATATATATATATATATATATATATATATATATATATATATATATATATATATATATATATATATATATATATATATATATATATATATATATATATATATATATATATATATATATATATATATATATATATATATATATATATATATATATATATATATATATATATATATATATATATATATATATATATATATATATATATATATATATATATATATATATATATATATATATATATATATATATATATATATATATATATATATATATATATATGTTAGCTTTGAAATTCTTTGCTATTCATATTTGTTTTGTAAAAAGTAATCTTGGGTTTGTAGCATTTCATTACATAGAGAAATAAGCAAATAGACGAATAAGAAGGAAGATACACTTACCAGTGCTATATCTGGACATACATACGGAAACGAACCACTTAGAAGTGGTTCAAGTTCTTTCACCTTTATTGAGGATCTTCAGAGCAGTGTACGATTTATTTCATTGATCATTTATACTTGAATTTAAAATATTATTACGGAAAAAACGAAACCCTGTAACTGCTATAAAATCAGAATAATAATATATATATATATATATATATATATATATATATATATATATATATATATATATATATATATATATATATATATATATATATATATATATATATATATATATATATATATATATATATATATATATATATATATATATATATATATATATATATATATATATATATATATATATATATATATATATATATATATATATATATATATATATATATATATATATATATATATATATATATATTATAATGATAATTTTTATATAGGGTAAACTCAATTAGAGATAATTTTTAATTTTGAAAATATTATACGAAATATACCTTTTTATACCCCTTTTGCTCGGGCTATGTTCGTGATTTGAAAATACCTACGTTTTCCTAAAAGGAGTGTGCTCCAGAAGCAAAATGAGAGAAAATCATACACTCCATACACAAAGAAAGATTAGAAATTCTAAATTTAACACTTTTATTTAAATAAATTAGATGATTACGAATAATTATGGTTAAATAATCAATTAAGTTTATTCTTGTATGATAATAAAAAGAAAATGATAAATAAAATACGAGTCCCTATGATCACTCTATCCTTAACGTAAATTTTAGAATTTGACATATCTGACTGTTAAATTTTATGGTTATGTCCAAAAGTTTTCAATAAATTGTAAGATCTTTGATTTATATTTAAATTTGATTAGGCATGACTAATATGCATAAAATTATAAGTAAGGTACCTTTACTTTTTTGACGGTTGATTTAATTAAGATGCCACTATGAATCCTCAGCTATGAATCTTCCGCTATGAATCCTTATCTATGAACCCTCGCCTATGAATCCTCGGATCCGTCTCAGTACTTCTCCAAACTCGTACCTATAATCACCTTCTCACAGCTTATAACTTTTATATATAATCTCTTGCAATTATATCTTCTATTCAGCTTAATATATCCAATTATATTTTTCTTATTTTTCAATTCCCGTGTCTATATTTTCAATCTCTATTTATTCCTTTCCTTGGTTCCCTCCTTTTTTCTTTTATGGCTTCTTGATTCTATTTCAATTTTTATCTGTATGGCATCGTTATACCTTTACTTTGTCTACTATATACTATACATGTATACTAAATACTACACCTACCTACTATTAACATTCCTATTTCTTATCGAGTACCTAAATGATATCATTTTCTCTTCTATCATACATCTTAACACCTACAATATATGATTTAGTATTGTTAATCATCTATATCTACTAAATTCTTTAATACAATTATTCAACGAGAACTCTTTATGTGATAATTTTATGATAATACATGGTTATTTATATATATTTTAAGTTATAATATTTACAAATTCTATTTTCGTCTTAATATATATATATATATATATATATATATATATATATATATATATATATATATATATATATATATATGTATATTGTGGATCATTTCTATAGGGGGTGAATTTTTTTTTGCGTATTTTTTAAGTCTCACCCCACGAAAATATACTATTATACTAGGAATAATTTATGTCAAAGTTTCAGATAATTCGGTTAACGGTAACCCGTGCCGCATCCAGGTAGAAATTTGTAGATAAGATTTTATTAGGGCCATACACTTGAATTGTAATTACAATACAAATATCTATCTGGACCGGTTTACCTCTTTTCTCATAATGTTTTATTGGTGTAATTATTTCCTAGAAATTATTTGTTTTGGAATATTTATAAGTTTGGAAATATAATATAATGCACCTACGGTAGGTTTTCATATGACATGAAAACCTACGAGTTTCCAACTGTGTTTTACAGAGGTGACATTATAAGTTCTAGTGTACGTTCCTTTTTGAAACAGTATTTAACGATGACTGATGTTAGACTTTACGAAAGGATACTTTCATTTACTTATTTGGACACTATTCGTCACAAATGATTAGCAATAAATTGCCATCTAATAGACAGGTATTACAAGAGGAACTTACAAAAATCGGCTAATAGGGCCGGTGCGGGAGGAATAGAAAAAATTGGACGATCTCTTTGATATTTCTCATGCAAACGCGTTGGAGTTGATGAAAATAGATGAAGATAAACAGTTTTTAATTAACCAAAGAAAAAAGGGACGTCCTGGATTTTTGAATGGTATTGATTATCAACTTGCTTCTCAAGAAAAATCAGCTGAGGAGAAATTACAAAAATTATCCGAACGAATGCAAAGAAGTCAACAAGAAAAAGCTAGATTAGAGGAAACAGTCACCTGTCCATCATCAAGCAGTAATTCAGCCGACTCCAACGAAAATGAAGATGAAATAATTGAAGCCTAAGAAGAGTTTTTACAAGACCAGCCTGGCCCATCACAGCCAAAAAAGAGAAGATTATATGGAACATGTAACATCATCACACCAAAAATAGCCGCTGCATTTGATGCTTGCAAAATAAGCGACAGGTACGGAGTCCATATTTTAACGGCAGTAGCAGAAGCACTAGGACATGGAGTGAAAATGTACTCGATGTTTCGATATTGTAAACAAAATTAAAGTTGTAAATGATGCCATTGAGAGGGGAATCAAACTTATTGGTGACTGTAATGACATTTTAACAAAAAATGAAGACCAAAAACAGTTTTTATTCCAAGTTGTAAAAGATTATAAATCACGGTTTCCAAATGTAAAAAAAGAAACCGTCTCTCATGCTTTGGACTAGTGCAAAAAATATTGTTTTTATTACTATATATCTTGTAGATTTAGGATAATATTTGGTAATATGTATGAAAAAAACAAAACGTTTCATAATAAAATACAGAAAGATAAAACGAGTTTTATTTAAAAAACTTCTAGTTAACACGTCTAGTTGTCTTAGACTACGGATTTACAGTAGTATGACACATGTCATAATCACAACAGATGATGTCTTTGATATTTGTATGACTTGATTAGTCATTCTAAAGACAAATATTGCTGATTTATAAAAAGAAACAATGCATCAACCAAAGAATGTAAATAATTACATTTACATCTATTATTGCATAATAACGTGTGTTCTACGGCACCCCTTGCCTTAAATTTGCCTCAATAATGTAAATATGTTATAGATTTATATATTTATTGTAATACAGCACATTATGTCGGTATGATTGTCTTTTTAAATAGAGATATGGTATCATTAATACATCTAGAAATAAAATGGGAACTTTTATTTCGATATTTCGGATATTGTTGTTTCTGTGTGTATCCAAATGTACAAATGGTGAATGGTTCCGCTTAATTTATCTCTATAATATATTGCTACTAACCCAATATTACTTCTGATATGATAAATAAAATTAGCGAAGAACATAAAAACTAACATAACTGTAATTTTATGGTATTTTCGCCTTTCTTTGCCGTTCTTTTTGCAGTTAGCATACCACTAACCTGCAGGTCGGTTCAGGACCTAGAACAATGCTGTTTGCACTTATCTTGGTACACGATATGCCAAAAATATATTAGGTAAGCCCACATGCGCAAAAATAAAAAAATGTGTGGTATTGGCAGGGTTTTGAACCCGGGACTATGAATAACTACCGATATACTCTGAGAACCATTCTCGACCGGTCACTTTAAAATATGAACAGAACGAAGTCTTTAAAATGTGGATAGCTATAAGTAGATAAAGTCGAACATAATTTCTGATGAGTTCCAGAAGAGCGAAAGGATCGGTACAACACCGATACAACAACACCGGTACAACACCGGTAGAACATCGGTACAACACCGGTACAACATCGGTCAAAATTATTCATCCCAATATATATATATATATATATATATATATATATATATATATATATATATATATATATATATATATATATATATATATATATATATATATATATATATATATATATATATATATATATATGCCTGTAAACGAATAAAGCTAAGTTCAAAGATCTATAAACATGATTTGTTTTCCTGGACCTCGCTCGAGAGAGTTTGGGCAATGTCCGGCATAGTACACGCAATAATATTCCGATTCGTAATATTAAATTGATACAATCATACATCACAGATTACAATTCCGACTAGCAGACAAGCAGGATCCTTAAAACCCCTACCGATTTACTCTGCCGTTGCCCAAGATCCATCCTTAGCCCAACGAAATACCGAAATATATTTTTTTTATCAAATATTCCGTTATCTATTTTGATACTTAAAGGCGCCGAAACGTTATTTCGTTGTCATTCTA
>CAXKVY010015227.1:0-23384 GCA_964058915.1 Tetropium fuscum
CCTGAAAGCCTGAAAAGTTTACCCGAAATTTTAGGCGTTGCCATCTTGACAACTTAACCGTCTTCCAAGTCAGCAAAGTAACTTCTGGAATATCTAGGGTTTTAAGATGCTATGTATATTAGTTTATATTTTATTGTAGTAATAGTATTTCCGGACATGTCTGAGAATATCAGCCGGTATATTTAAATTGTACCCGATTATAAAAAGGATAATATACGTATATAAAACGGAGGCCTAGACTGAAAACACCGCTTCAACAAGCAGTTAAGGAATTTTCTATCTTGGATTCACTAGTTGTAATATTTTGTATCTAAATACTAAAAGAAAATCAGATATCGATTTTCGTTGGGCATCTATAGATAACCTTTCGCTGTCCAACGTCCAACAATATGTTTTTTGCTCTTCTGCGTTAACAATATGTTTCGCTGCCTAACATGACAACGTGACATCAGGCATGTAATTAGTTTGATTAAATTAATTATCGTTCTTAAAATATCTAGTGGCGCCACCTAGTTTGTACGTGCACGAAATGCTGATCTTACTATTATATATTGTAAAGATTGTCTTGAAATTACGTGATACTACGTTGTATTGAAAAGTTCTAATATTGAAAACATTTATTTTACTTCTCTACGTTGTATTGAGAAGTTCTAATATTGAAAACATTTATTTTACTTCTCGCAGAGTGCATACGGACAAATATAATAATTGTTCTTGAAACTGGTGCTAAAAAGTCAAGCACTCATAAATTAGCATTTTCCAGAAAAACTTAAAACTTTTCTCTTACTCTATTTATTTGAAATCCATCCAATAATGTGATTACCTGAAACAAAAGAAAATATAATTAACACTTTTGGCATTGATTTTGGCAATTCAGCATAACTGATATAAGTGTAGATAGCTAATAGTTCTAACATCATAATATATATATATAGTTATATAACTCTTAAGTTTATAACTTTTTAAAAACTTTTGAGTTACAAATTGAAATGGGATAGTTGCAACTATCCGAGACGATGTGATGTGAGGATTGAGGCTCTTGATCTCAATGAAGGTGAAAGAACTTCACAACTTCTAAGTGGTTCGTTTCCGTATCTTTGTCCAGATATCCACCTGGTAAGTGTGTCTTCCTTATTATTCATATATTTGCTTATTTATCTATGTAATGAATTGCTACAAACCCAAGATTTCTTTTCGCAAGAAAAATAATATAAATAATAAATAATTTGGGATCGTTTTAAATCCATCCCTCATGATTTCAAAGAATTTAATTATTATACATCTACTGAAATCCGTTTACTCATCCAGTAAAGTATTACTTTCCATACTTGTTATATATAAATAACTATTACCAATGAATATAAACTAAGTAGGATTTAATCAAGCTTAGGATTGTGTTTAATTACGTTTTTCTCGAAAATATTATTATATAATCTGCCTAAAACAATTTAACAGTGAAGAAACTACAAGAAACTGCACTAGAATATATAAGAATAAAAAAAATTGGCTGACATTTAAAAAAATTCTAGTGACATCATTATTTCAAAAAAGAAACTTTTCAGAACAAGTCAAATACAAAAAAAGATGAGCCTATTAAAAACAAAATCGGCGTGTCCGAAACTTCAAGAAAAGTCGATAATTTCAATTTTATCGAATTTCAACCTTTACAGATCTACAATATCACACCTATATAATAGGTAAAACCTGCCCTTTACAGTAGTTTTACTATTATAAACATAAGATCATAAAAACAGATTTATTATTAAAAATCAATAATAGTTATGGAGCAATGCAATTTATATCATATTTTTTTCTATTCATTATTGGTTTTAAAGTCAAATTAAAACTTATTACATACATACATTAATGCTAAAACCTTAAAAGTGTTGAGTCTGATGAAGTAAATAATAAATAAGAAATACAAAAAAGCCCACTTGTATTACTTATGCCACAGGTGAGTAGGTAACTATAAATAGTATAAATATTACAAATCTAAATTAAGTTATAGAAAACATTCATGAAAAGAAACAGGTACAAAAAAATGACGATATGCAATTTGTGGATAAAAAGATAAATTAATTAGTAAGCGACAAAAAAGGTCAAGCAAATATTTTAGTTTTGTGTCTGACTGGCTGAAATACCTACTTGTTAAAAAATGTCACCTTTGTTTACGTATTTTAACACATTGCAGGTTTGATAAGCTCCAGTAAAAATAGTTTATTAGCTGTTTGTAAGATGCATGCAGAATGTAACGCCTAGCAGTAGTAGCCAGTAACATTTCACTATGTTCTCGATGTATTAAGCTGTAGTAGGATTTTCGATATTTTTTTATCTTTTCGGCCAAGTAGTTGCACACGACTTAATTACTATTAAGTATATTAGAAATATAATAATAATTTAATTATTGTAATTATAATTATTAAGGATATTAGAGAAATATATGTAAGAACATGCGGGAATTATTCTCGAAAACACACATATTTGGATGATTCATTTTTTTGTTATGATATGAATTTATTTGTTTTAATAGCTCCCATGGTACCTAGGCGGTGAATTTTTAAGAATCATAGTCTACGTAGGATATGAATAACTTTCAATGTTAAACTGCTAATTGTTTGTATATGGGGTGCACCTTATATAAAAATATTGACCTCGTAATGAATCAGAAACAGACTTTTTGTAGGTAGGTACAATATCAACTTTTTTTTGTGACGAGTATGTTTCTTCGGGACGAGACGTAGCCCACCTGGATCTGAGTCATGACTAGAACGATCTAGCCATGACTCAGATCCCCTCCACTTAATATACATCACAACTGGAGATGAACAGCGCGTAGCCAGTGCACGTATAGGTATTAGATACCTGTAGATTAGGATAGATATTATTGTACAAATACATCAAACGTGTTTCTATTGTTTATGGTTTTCATAGATGACAGATTGGAAAGTTTATTTTTGATGTGTTTCACAAAAGCAAGTTGTACAATAGGTATTTGGCATTGGAAATGCTTACTGATGAAAATGTATCTTTTGATTGTTGTGAAAATTGTGGGGCCTCTATACTTGCATTGGCTGAAAAATATATAGTCCATTTCACAAATATTTTATTAAAGAATTATTCCAACGTCTAAAAAGCTGTAATTGAAAAGATAAAAATTAAGACAAAAAGAGTTGTGGAAAAACTAAGAAGTACCTATTAACTAATAATGTTATGTTATTGTAAGAAATCAGATTATGTTATTCATTATTTACATTGTTATTCAGCAAAACATTTTTAAAACGTTTTTTTATCTGTTACCAATTTACTGTTTTTTTTAAAGAATGAATTTTATTTTTTGTTCATTACCTTTAGAGTAATGTTAAGATATTATATTTGTGTGTTACTGATTTTCTATTTTTTAGTATAACACGTAAATTACTAAGGCTAAACACATTTTTAGTTTTATTACTTAAAAAACATTGTAGTAAAATGAAACCTACTTACATATTCATTACCAAAATCCAAATGTGATAATTTGTGCTATTAATACAATTTTAAAATTTTACATTCTCCAATGCAGACATTAAAGAAATTTTGGAAAATGTGGGTTTCTTAATCACATAATTTCATTTGATACTTCTTTCTTTAAAATCAACTTGTTATAATACATATAAAAAAGTGAAAGTAAACAATGCTAAAGTGTTTACAGTATTATGTATACCGCTATATTTACATTCTTGAAAAATCGCTGTAAAAATAATGCAATAACCATCGGAAAGATGAGCTTTTATATATAAATGCATGGCGATAGCGTGCGAATGTCCATCTCCAGTTGTGACGTCACGTTGCATTAAATGTCAAACTATGTTAACATAATTAACATCCATTTTCACGCATTTCAGTTGTAACAGTCCTTTGTTGAGCTCAAATGTTTATAGCCTTCCGCTTTGTCTTAGGCTTAGTCAATATCTAATAGTTTACAAAGTATTTAGGTACTAAATTTATACTTCCCCTGTATACCCAGTTTTAATTTTTCTGGGTTTCTTGTTTTATGCAAAACATCACTTCTTTCACTTTATCGTTTCTATGGCTTTATATTTTATTATCATTACATTTTAAGTGTAAATATTTATTTAATGTCGGATTAATGAAGCTGAAAACAACACTTTAAAGATTTCAATAATTCTCTGAAAGAAGTCTAAGCTTTTATCTGAGCTATTAAAAAGGAACAGTGTCCGAGGAAAACAAAACACATAGCAAACCTAAGTAAGTAAAGTAGGTAATTTAAAAATTAGTAACAACGGTCAAAGGTCTTTAACTGTTCTTTCTATTGGCGTAAAAATTGAAGACGATCTGGTCTCATTTATAGAGCCTAAATGATATTGTTGTATCCACTAAATAGACCTGCCTCCTGACCTCATGTGGCCTGAGCCCCGATCCACAATCAATAGACGCTAAAAGTGTGACCGCAATCTAGGGATATTTCTACGTCGGCAACACTCTCGATTCCAAGTAGAAATAATTTGCATCTGGAATCTGGAATTTGTCCGGAGTGGGATCAGAAATCCGCTGCACTTAGGCCCCATTGGACCCCTTGTGCTTCCAAGGCCAACGTTCCCCCAATTCTCTGGTCGATGACACGGCGGGAGATTCGCAAAGTACATGCTCGATCGTTTCATCTTTTTGTTCACATCCTCTGCAGATGGGTGTGTCACTTTGTCTCATGTTATAGAGGTGTTTCCTTACCCGGCAGTGTCCGGTTAGGATTCCTGTAGCAAATCGCAGTTTACCCTTGGACATTCCAGCCAGATAGTTCCTCGCCGTCTCTTCGCTGGGATATCTCAAGAGATTTCTGGCCAGCTGACAGCTACTTGTTTCATCCCTTAACGTCTTAAATTTTTTGTGGGTGTTTTCCTTTATTAATTGGAGTTTCGCTGCAACTGGTAGTGTACTTGAAGGACCAGGCTCAAGGATACTCAGGCTGGCTGCCTTCTTGGCCAGTTTGTCAGCTTCTATATTGCCGTTGCATTGTGAGTGTCCTTTGACCCAGCACAGGCAGATGTTATTCATCTGACATGCTCTCACAAGTACTTGGTGACATTCCCATGTTGATCCTTTAGTTATTTTATAATTTTTCAGGGCCAGTAGTGATTGTCTACTATCTGTGCAGATTCTTATTGTCTTGCCCGTTATTTCTCTGCGAGCAATCTCTTGTGCGGCTATGGTTATACCAGCAAGTTCTGTTTGTAATACACTGGCATTTTTATCCATAGTCCAGTTGCATCGGAGTCGCAGATTCCTGGAATATATACCACAGCCTGCTCCATCCTTTTTCTTTGATCGGTCCGTGAAGACATAGTTTACACCTTCAACGCCGGCCTCGTCTTCACCAGTAGTATGTATGGTGTAAGGTTTATCAAAGACAAGCCGAGGCGGAATACCATATGCACATGCCTGTAAAAGGGGTATCTTTCTGACAGCATCAGTCCACAGGCGGCTTCTGCTTTGGCCACAGCTTGCGTTTGGTAGTATGCCAACGGATTTGAGGCGAGTCATAGTAGTCAGAGCCACTTCTTCTAGATGTAGGTCTAGCGGTGAAAGACACAGCATTTTCTCCATTGCTCTCGTTGGTGTTGTTCGCATGGCTCCGGTTATGCTCAGACAGGCAACTCTTTGTACCTGGCATAGCTTGAGTTTTGCTGTTATTTGTTGACTCTTGGACCACCAGACAACAGCTCCATAGGCCAACATTGGTCTTTTGACAGCAGTGTAATTCCACAGGACCACCTTGGGTTTCATTCCCCAGGTTTTCCTTACATTCAGGGAAGTGAGTATGCATAAGCAGCTCTAGGCTTTCGCAAAGGTTGTTGGTATTAGTAACATCGTCCCTTTTCAATATACCTATATCATGGTTTTTGTCTTTAGTGAGGATTTTACATAGCCTGGCTGCCTGTGAGTAGTCTTCAATTTCCTCACAGTAGGCTCTCCACGCCTTTCTTTGTTTTTGTCTAACTAGTTTTTTAAACTCCCTCAGGTGGGTCTTGTATTGGTCCCAGTCTGATTCAAGTTTTGTCCGTTTTGCTTTATTGAAAGATGTCCCTGTCCTCTGTTTCAAGTCCGTCAAATAATTTGCATGTAAATTTCCATAAGATTTTGTTTATTTAATGTTTTCTATTTAAATTACGGAGGAAAAAACTGTAGGGGTAGTAGGTACCTTCTACTACCCCTACAGTTTTTTAAAAAACAAAAGTGTTAAACTAAAATGTGCAATATAGACATAGGTGAATGATTTTAAATAAAAATGACGTAATAAATTATAACGCAATTCAGTAATATCTAAAGAAACGTTATAGTAAAAACGCTATTAGAAAAAATAGATTGCTATACATGTACGTACATCGTACGTACGTACAGATGTATTTCAAAAATATTGCGCTTACGTTTCGTCTCTTTTAGTAACAACTCTTTACGTACTTACGTATTGTGTGCTGCTACATCATCGTCAACGGTGCAATATAAAAGAGCAAACAGCTGAAATGGGGACTATAATTTAAATATTAATAAAGTGAATGCATGTGACATTCTAAAACCACATTTAAAGGAACTACGAAAGAATGTATATAAAGTGCTATTATAACTTATTTACATTTTAAAACCAAGTACATGTAGGTATATAAATGCCATCTACACTGTTTGCAGTCCTATCAAATTTATGATATAAATAAATGTAATGTCAGCTGAAGTTTTTTCAAATAACCGGCATTCTGCAAATTTTGCAATTATATATTAATATATATTATCTGTATCACTTTCTCTTTAAAGGCTTATACATTCTATTATAATATGTAATTCAATATATTCTAGGAAAAGAAGTTGTTTTAATAGATTCTACAAGATTTTACGCATTTTAAAGATTATACCTTCTAGATAAATGTATGCCTAATTCTTTTATACATGAATATGTTTAAATAGAACAATTATGAATACTTAACCGGTTTTATTTGGCTTGACGTCGTATACTTGTTTCAAATCTTGCAGCTTTTTCAACTACTACCCGATGAGATAGAGACTTGAAATTTGGTAGGTGTATAGTGTTTCGGTGACAATACAAATTAATATTTTTTTATTATTAAAAAAATCAAAATGACGGATACAAAATGGTATTCTATTTATTAAGCGATTTGTCTCAAACCTGAAACGTTGCGGTGTTTAAGGTTACTCAATACAATTTTTGCGTCAAACTTAAAAAATCAAAATGGCGGATCCAAATGGGAGATCAAATTGTCTCAAACTTGAAACATTGCTTTGTGTTTAAGGCCTCTCAATAAAATTTTTGACTTAAACTATACTCTATATATATAGTATATATATATATATATATATATATATATAGAGTTTTTTTGGAGGGTTATTCTTGGGATAGTAGCAATAAAACGACTGATTAGGTTACTTGACGTTTCGGTCCCTTTCTTGGGCCTTTTTCAAAAGAGTATTTTATTTTGTGACATATTTGACACAGGCAAAAATGACAGTTTTAATTAATTTTTAAGGTTACTAGACTGTTCGATTAGTATCATAGGGAAGAATAGCCAAGAAACCCTATGAACTTAGGTTATTTTATATTTCATTATTATTCTAATTTTGGTTATGTTAATATTATGTAGATGTATATTTATAGTAATTAGGTATGTATGTACGTATATAAGTTTATATATAGAGAGCATGTTTTTTGTTAATTTATTTAATACTTTTATATTAACAGATTGTAGATTGTAGAAAGATGTTCTGTATCTTTCTTGTTATTACATGCATTAGGATTTTTTTGAATATAAATTGATTCCATAATTAGGCGTGTTTTATAATTTTGTTCTTTATTAATAACTTTAGTATTTTCGTAGTTAAATTGATGACCTGTTTCATTAGAATGTTTTTTTAGAGCTGTAATATTAGCTGAATATTTGTGACCTTTTAAACGTTCTTCAAGGAGTTGCATTGTTTGACCAATGTAGACTTCATCACATTGTTTACATGGAATTTCATATATACAGTGTGTAGTTTTTTCAAGTGGATTTTTGTCTTTTAATGGTGTGTAAAGGAATTTTAAGTTGTTTGTAGTTTTGTGTGCTGTGTGAATATCATATGTTTTTAAAATGTTTGAAATATTTTCTGATAGTTGTGGTATATATGGTAAGGCAATATATGTTTTACGAGTATTAGTTGTATTGATTAGTGGTGGTGGAGAATTGTAGTATTTGTGAATTCGGTTTTTCAAAATTTTGTTGATTAGAGAAAAAGGATAGTTATTATTTATTAAAACGTTTTTTGCTTTTCCTATGCATTCTTTTCTAAAAATGGCAGACGTTAGTTTTATTGATCTGTCTGCAATACCAATTATTACAGTTTTTTTATGGTTGTAAGGGTTTTTTGAGTAGAAATTGGTATATCTACCAGACCATGTTGTCTTTGTATTCCATTTTGTTAATATTTCAGTTTTATTATTTATAAGAGTTAAGTCTAAGAAATTTATTGTATTTTCTGATTTGTATTTTCTGATTCGTTTTCAATTGTAAATTGATCATCCAAAAATTCAATTTACAATATGTAAAATATGTAAAATTTTAAAAATTTAAAATTTACAATATGTAAATGTTAAATAAATTAACAAAAAACATTCTCTCTATACATAGTACATACCTACTTACTATAAATATACATCTACATAATATTAACATAACCAAAATTAGAATAATAATGAAATATAAAATAACCTAAGTTCATAGGGTTTCTTGGCTGTTCTTCCCTATGATACTAATCGAACAGTCTAGTAACCTTAAAAATTAATTAAAACTGTCATTTTTGCCTGTGTCAAATATGTCACAAAATAAAATACTCTTTTGAAAAAGGCCCAAGAAAGGAACCGAAACGTCAAGTAACCTAATCAGTCGTTTTATTGCTACTATCCCAAGATAAACCCTCCAAAAAAACTCTATATATATATATATATATATATATATATATATATATATATATATATATATATATATATATATATATATATATATATATATATATATATATATATATATATATATATATATATATATATATATATATATATATATATATATATATATATATATGTATGTATATATATATATATATATATATATATATATATATATATATATATATATATATATATATATATATATATATGTATGTATATATATATATATATATATATATATATATATATATATATATATATATATATATATATATATATATATATATATATATATATATATATATATATATATATATATATATATATATATATATATATATATATATATATATATATATATATATATATATATATATATATATATATATATATATATATATGTATGTATACATTCCCTAAAACCAAATATTAGTTGAGCTGTAACTGTAAACGAAAGTAGGTACATAGTTGGGAAATTTTAGGTATTATTACGCAGGTAAATCATCTAAATTGAAAAAAATCAAATAAATTACATTATATCACCTTTAATATTTAATATGCTTAACATGGTTGAAATTGAGTATCCTATAAAAAATAAATGTACAATGGTAGTAAATGTCCTACAAGGTGGATTTTTTAGTTTCACATCATCTGCACCAAATTTTAAAATATAAGCCCAGACAGTGGGAAATAAAAGAAAGGAAAATAAAGAATATTTTACGAAAAAAAATTTGCTGACAAAGCACCAGGCGAGGTCTATATTAAAAAACATCAAAATAAGGAATGAATAATTATAGTATTTCTAGGTCTCATCTAACCACAATAGGACTGGGCCATCTAACCATAATAGAACATAATAGGCTGGGCTAAATCTACTGAGATTATTGGTAAATGCTCACCAAGTCACCACCATTCAATGCAATAATTAGGGGAACTTGGAAAAATTCATTAGTTAGATATTGGGATTAGTGGAAATTTAGTTGGGACCAGTTGAGCACGTTTCTACTGGGTGACCGAACAGTAGAGCTAGGGTGCTAAACCGCTCGAGCACCATTCTCCGTAAATAATACAACAATCGATTTCTATGTTACGAAGGATGAGTTTGCTAGATTATATGACAAAGAAATAATCAATATCAGAGTATACCGGAATTGCATCAAATGAAATTCACGTGACAACACATCAGAGGCGTGCATGGCAAAAAAGCCTCAAACTACAGAACAATGAATTTGCTGATTATATTGTCACTAGCAAATAATCGATAGAGGAGTAATATAATAAGTGCATCAGTAAGTAATTCGAAGTAAGTTTTGTAAGTACGGTGTACTGATGAGAGCTATCAGCTCGAAACTAGTCTGCACCTGGTGGAGGTATTGGTGAATGACCATGGCTATCTTATCGGATTTGCAGGTGTAAATCAGCACAGGAAGGAGTATTAGCTCTCTGAGTAGTTGTTACCTGTAAATCCATTCGTAATAATGACATTGTTAATCGATTCTGGATACTATCAAATAAATGTAATTTTAGGATATGGCATTATTGTATTTAGCTACAACACAGAATATCACAAGGCTGGATAAATATTGTGTTTCCATCCAAAAGCGTTTTTATTAGAGATGCAACGGATAGTTGTTTGGCCGGATACCGTATATCCGGAGAGCTGCGAGGCCGGATAGCCGAATATACTGCGTCCGGATATCCATCCAACACAGGCGTTCGAGTCGCACAGGCGAGGCGCAGCGAACGCGATCGGATCGATTCGGGCGGTTTCGGGTTTCATCTCTAGTTTTTATTACCTACCCCTAACTTTACCGTCGATTAACGTAATAATCCTTCATAATCTGCCAACGACCCATAGGACATGTTTTTTAGAAAATTTTATTCTCAATATTTTTCAATACCTCTATTTTTGTCGTAGAACATCACATTTCCACAATATTATTGAAAAAAGCAACATGGTGTCATTATACGGGTGAAAAAGGGATGAAGCTCACCAGTTAGGGATGGGAACTTTTTGATCCTGTTTTCCTACCCCTGTCAACTGTCGAGTCAGAAAATGTCAGCTTGTTTTAATTTTTTTCTTCTATTTTTGGTAATTTCCGTGTAATAAGTATATTTTTAAAAAAATCATGTTTCTATATAAAAATTCGTAGGCATTCCTTCTACGTAAGAATAGTTTTTATTATGTTAAGTAACGGTAGGTATTTTCTACAAGATCCTGTCTACACGTTAGCATTAATTAATAATGAAAACAAGACAATCATTTTGATTAATTCTAGAAAGTTATTAGCAGAAATTAATTCTAAATTGGTAATAATTAACGACAGAGGTCATACATTTACAATTTCATTCAACCCAATAAATAATTGTTTCTAAATCATATGCAACCCCAGGAAATTAAATATTATTTGTTAGGGATTCATTTTCTATGTTGGCATAGTTTGTGAATAATTTTATTTTAATAGTGTCTCTGTTTACTACTAAACATCCAACTGCCGTTATAATTAGGTACTATTTTCAATGACGATATTAAGTTAATTCCATGTAAATATATATTTTCTACACATAAGTACCACTAGATGTTTTTAGCTGTTAAGTCAAGTTTCATGAAGCGCTTAATTTTAATTATATAAAATTTGGGTAAAAAACATATCAGCTATACCTATCTAAATATTGTATTATGTGTACATATTGAATCAACCGTAAAATATTTCAATATCCTGCTTTTACAGGGACTAATTAAAATTAATATTAATTCTTTATGTTTACCTACTTTGATTAAGTATTTATTTGCATACCACACCACACCATATTGTGATTATTTAATTAAATTCGTAAAGTTAATTTTTTTATAATCTTGTCGGCAAATTCAATTGTCTAATATAGTTGTAAAACAATAGACCGAACAATTATATCTCAATAAATAGCTTGTTAGGTGTTAAAACGGATTAAACCTATTATATCAGTTATTTATCTAAAAATAACCCTAGTGCTGCCTCAATTGAATATACGACAAATCACGGAATCACGGTTGTTCCGATTATCTACAATCTGTATTAACAGTAACAATAAGCTTCTACGATTTTAAATTAATTTCATTTTTTGTCAAGAAAAATCCCTTCTTAAGTTATAACTTATTATTTGTAATTAGTTTCATGAATATTTTCTCATGAGAAAAATAAATAACTTTTGGTTGCGGAGTACATTAGGCATACAGTTTAAAATAAAACTTATATACATAACACTGACAAGTTACTTAAGTCATCGGGCATACAAAATGAGCAATAGCGATTTTTTCTGTTATTTCGAAAAAAATATGGGAAAATAAAATGGGAAAATCGTTGTTACGGCATATATCGGCGGCTTTTGACTTTACAAAAAAAAAGTTGATATAAACAATGAATAGTACGATAAAACACACGTTCAAAAAAGCTGAGCGAAATCGGATAATTAGTTCGCGAGATATAACTTTTTATTTGTAATTAGTTTCATGAATATTTTCTCATGAGAAAAATAAATAACTTCTGGTTGCGGAGTACATTAGGCATACAGTTTAAAATAAAACTTATATACATAACACTGACAAGTTACTTAAGTCATCGGGCATACAAAATGAGCAATAGCGATTTTTTCTGTTATTTCGAAAAAAATGTGGGAAAATAAAATGGGAAAATCGTTGTTACGGCATATATCGGCGGCTTTTGACTTTACAAAAAAAAAGTTGATATAAACAATGAATAGTACGATAAAACACACACGTTCAAAAAAGCTGAGCGAAATCGGATAATTAGTTCGCGAGATATAACTTATTATTTGTAATTAGTTTCATGAATATTTTCTCATGAGAAAAATAAATAACTTTTGGTTGCGGAGTACATTAGGCATACAGTTTAAAATAAAACTTATATACATAACACTGACAAGTTACTTAAGTCATCGGGCATACAAAATGAGCAATAGCGATTTTTTCTGTTATTTCGAAAAAAATATGGGAAAATAAAATGGGAAAATCGTTTTTACGGCATATATCGGCGGCTTTTGACTATACAAAAAAAAGTTGATATAAAGAATGAATAGTACGACAAAACACACACGTTCAAAAAAGCTGAGCGAAATCGGATAATTAGTTCGCGAGATATCGCGAATCATAGTTGCGAAAATAGGAAAAATCAAATTGTTTTTTCGAGGAGGAGTAGAGTTGGAGACTATTTTTTTGTGGAAGGGCTAATATGAGGGAATACGAGGCCGCCGAGCCGTCTACTATCGCGGTAAAGTATATCGTAAACAAAAATTTGCGCAAAATACTCTATTTAACGATAGCTCCTCATTGAGGTACGAAAATATTACGTAGTCGAATAATTTGGCCACCAGCAAGTGGTAAAAGGATACTTTTCAGGTATTCCCATGAAATAAGCTCATATTTCTGTTTGATACTAAAACAATAGGGATTGTAAGTGTGAACAACTCGAACAAATAATATTAATGTTTGAGTAGTTTTGCATTTTTATATCTTACAATACAGCTCCGTTCGCTGACAATAAATACATCTTTGAACAAATTTACTTGGCTCATTTAAACTAACTTCTAATTTATTAGCGCTCACTCATCCTGAATGGATACGCTACAAAATGATTGAGCAATACTTAACCATTATTTTTGAATATGACGTAACATGCTACACTGTTTAAATTTTTTGAGAGGTTTACAATCGGTAAGGCGGTGATCACCTTTACCTTAAATTATGGTAATTATTTCATTCATGGTTACAATCGTTGTGACATTAACATTGTATATCTTATCTTTTGGAAGTGTATTTATCTATTTCCAGAAGCCGAATTGATTTGCTTTGCTCTACTTTCCGTTGAACTCGAAGACGAACTCGCGTGGACCATTTTATCACATGACTATTTTCTCAAAAAATAATTTACACTATTAATACAATAAATTTGTGCTTATAAAGGCATCTCACGGCAAAGTTTTGGGGTAAAGACATAAGCATGGAGAAAATCAAAAGATTTTCTCCATGCTTAGGTTTTTTGTAGTGCTGAATCTGAATCTGAGGTTTGCTAACAAAATTTCGTGACGCAACATTGAAAAGAATGCAAAAAAAGGTGTAATTTTTGCAGTATTTTGCTTATAACTCTATCAACTATCAAACTATCAACTTTTCGGAAAAAACAATTTTATTCAAAATGAAAGTTCATAATATTTTCTACGAATTATATCCTTTAAATTTTTTTGTAGGACGATCCGTTTGGACTCAAGCGCTAGTTGAAAATTGTCGTATTTTATTTGTCTCTCAAAAACGCATACCTTTTTAACTCCAAAACTCTAATTTACTATTAAAAGCTTATTTAGTAAATTCCTACAAATTCCTACAACTGGAATGTCGTGGTTATTTTCGTTGGCTACCCCGACGAAGCATGCGAAAGCACCAAGCGAATAGAACGATTGAGAAGAGCGCAAAAGAAACATTCTGCGGCAATAACATTTACTGAATTGATGGTGGTCCACTGTCTCGCAGGAGAGTTTTCTTGCATATTCCACAAACAAGAACCGGTTGATATTTATGCTTACGAAGAAGTTGAATGAAGCAAACATTGAGTCACAGCAAGCAGTGCACGATGCTGACGTCCTAATACTCATAACAGCACTTAAGTTGGCTCCTTCACATGAATACGTGACAGTGGTGGGGGAAGATAGCGACCTTTTGGTGATTTTGATTGGCCTATGTAGTCCTGAGATAAAAAACATCTCTTTCATGAAACCAGGAAAAGGAAAAGTGTCTCTAACCATTTACGATCCTCACCTATTAGACAAAACCATATCAGACCATATATTGTTCCTGCACGCGATGAGTGGTTGTGACACCACTTCCACACTATTGGGGAAATTGAAATTTCTGAAAGTCCTCCAAAAAAACAAAGACTTGGTATCAGTTATTGAGGCTTTTAAAGACCCACAAGCTCACCAGGACAAGATTGCCCAAGCGGGAATTAGTGATGCCACGAATAGTGTTTTTCGCAAATACCGAATACCGAATATTCGGCTGTGTAGAGCAACTATTCGGCCGACTATTTGTGCGGTATTAAAGGAAACTTGTGGCTGTATTATATCAGGTTGCGCTATTTCCCGGTAGATGGCTAAAGCAAATTATTGAAACTGAATCAGAATGCATAAAACAGTCGCTGACTGTTTTTATTTTTAGTCAATCAGGTTAGGTTATTTTGAGTTAGGGTTAAAACGGTTAGTAGTTTTGTAAGAACAAAATACAATGAGTGAATTTAAAAAGCAAAGTGATGTGGGGGATATATTTAAGTTGTGTGAAGACGACAATAAATATGCAATTTGTAGTTTGTGTAATTTAAAAGTGTCAACTCCTGGTGTTGAAAAAAATGCCACGCTTCCTAATATGATTTCGTAACCCTGTAACTACAGGGTTACGAAACAAACACCAGAGGGAATACAACAAGGAATTAAAATGCAATCAACCTGAGCCTGACCTAAATCAAGTAAGTGCTAAGATACCTAAAAAAGATAAACAAACTACACACAAGATAAACAAGAGAATGATTTATGGTTTATGTTATGTAGTTTTTTAATAAAATACAGAATGATTTATGATTTATGGTAGTTTTTTAATAAAAAATACTTTTTTAATTAAATTCCGTTGTTTCGTTTGTTGTGTATTATGCAGGTATATGGAAAATAATGTTTTATTTTTATACTAGGCAGGTAATTGAATTTTTTATTTTGTGTAGGTACAATTGCGGTAAAAAAAACTAGTACAAAAAAGGTCACAGGAACAGGAGTCACAGTACTAAATGTAATTTTCAAGGTAGGTTTGTATTAAAAACGAAAAATATGCCGAATACCAAATAGCAACCAAATATTCGTGGCATCACTATTTCTCATGGCTTTGTATGGGAAAGGACGAGAGACGAGTTTTAACGATTTGAAATACAGGCATTATATATCATCTTACAAAAGCAAACCCAACATTGCGGCACTACCTCCAACTGAAGCTGCTGCACGAGAACATTCACTAAAAATTTACTTCCAGGTGCAACAGTGGTTATCTGGACAAACCATATTCAATGAATATGGTATGGTTTTCAATGAACAACCAAGAGACCTAAACGAGTGGGGGTGGAAAAAAATAAAGAATGGTATTGTGCCCGTTGCAACCACGTGCAAACCAGCACCAGACTCAATACTTCAGCGCATTTCTTGTAAATGCAAGAAAGGCTGCCAGCGAAACTGTGGATGCAGGAAAACAGGCCCTTATTGCTCTCCAATATGCACAACATGCAATGGGTTGTGTGAAAAGGTCGAGCCCCCGGACGACAGCGTTCAGATAGATGAAGAAGAGGCAGCAGAAAGAGACCAAGAACTGTGTGAAGAAGAACGCTCACACGATGTGGAAGGTATGTCTAATTGCAAAATCACAAGTTAATGTTTTTCCACTATTTCTCTTATTTTTCAGCTCAATCACCGATGCTGTTTTTGGAAGAACCCAAACCTCTGCCAGGACCTTCCGCCATCGAAGAGCCTCAGCCAGGTACCTCAGCCATCGAAAATCCTCAGCCAGGACACTCTAAGAGGAAACGGCTCAAATAATATGATAATATAATAATAAAGTGATGAAAATACTATTGTTATTTGATAATAAATTAGAGTTAGCAGATAAAAAGGAGATTGGATTTTGTGGAGATAGTTAAAACACGCCACTTTTCAACCAGCGATTTAGCCCGAACGGTTCTATTGAATGAATGAAATTTAAAGGAAATTTTATATACTTTCTTTTCGAATAGAGGTGTTTTTCCGAAAAAATGGTTTTCGAGTTATAAGGAACAGACTGTCAAAACTACCATGGTTTTATTTTTTTGCATTTTTTTCAATGTTGCGTCACGAAATTTTGTTAGCAAACCTCAGATTCGGATTCAGCATGTCAAAAAACCTAAAGAATGGAGAAAATCAAAACTACCCCAAAACTTGCCTAACACAAATATTATTATACTGCACTATATTAAAGATATCCTCTATCGGGCATTGAGCCTATCCCACTTCTGTATAAAAACATTTAAATTATCACTTAATAATACTACAACTTCAATAATTTACAGAACTTCCAGGGTACCCGATCGTCCACAATGCTAATAATATATTGCCTCAATCGATGTAATAACCATATCATAAAAATCAACTTTGTTCATATACTCAAACGTCACACTACTTATATAATGAGGGCATTTTTAATAGGTGAATAATATATTTACCACATATTTATTTATTTCGGTGGAAATCTACATCAACATATAAATGTTGAAAGATTTTATATTATCTTGTTAAGTTCTAGTAACTTTCGTATTCCATTATAATTATGTTTTGGGGTACCTACATCCTGTATTTTCCGTATAGAACAATTTGGCAATATTTCGTATTTCTTAACGTTTTACTTTCCGCCCGTCTGTTAAATCCGTATTTATTATACCATTTTTATCCGAATGCTTATTAAGTGTTTTTCATAACGCATTAAGTTCAAACGTTTTTGTGTGATATGGTTAATGAAACTTGTAATGTGCATTTTATATTTTTCCAGATCGCTCTGTCCCTTTAATGGCGTTTACATCAGTACAAGATGCATTTATTTTAATGGTCCATTTCCAGAGGGGAACTGGCAATGAAGACGGATCATGGACATACTCATTGCAATCAGGTATTGCAATCGAAGAATATTCCGATGTAAATATTCCACACTCCACTTTTGTAATTAACATTGTATTTGTAAGGGCAAGACTATGCCAACTATTTTGACTTATTAGTTCGTAAGTTCATAAGTTCATTGTGTTGAAATAGAAGTCCTACAAATATGTGTTGAGGTTATATGTCTACTCAAATAGGTAAGATTAATTTTCTAACAAAATTTCATAGTTTGTGTATCTACCTTTGCACTTGGTGTACCTTTGGTATGATTCCCACCTTATTTCTTACCAGTAAATTTAGGAAGTCTAATAGGTTGGTTCTCATAGGTAATGAACTCTAATGATGAGTAAAACAACGGTTTGTTTTCTTAAATTTACTTAAATATATTTAACAAAACAATGAATGTGAAATTTTGCAGGAGTATGTCATAAAATATTGAAGTATGCAAATATTATTTTTGGATAAAATAACTGTTGTTTCACAATTACTACCCTAACTGTATAAATCGAGACAGATATTGTCTGTATTCACTCTATTGGCTTTATTGCTGACGAAACTTTTTGCACTCATTAGGTTATGTGAACTATCAGAACTACCGACCGACCCTAGGCTGTGGAAAATCTCATAATTTTGTTGAAACAAATTTAAACCTAATTAAAATTAGTAAAATTAGTAATTGTATTGTAAAAAATTATCATTTGTCCTTATTCTTTATTAATTTTTAATAATAAAATTAAGAAAATTTCTATATCCTCTTTCTGATATAAGAAAACATTTTCATTGTAATTTGCTTTCAGAAATTATTTCAGAAATGTAGTTATAATTAAATCTAATACACTGTCTATGTAATACAAATAAGTGTACATTTAGTTATTTCTGTTCATATATCAATTATGCCCTATTTATACTTTTCATTCTGAAAGCCAGAGTAAACATATTTCAGCTATTTTTAATAATAAACAAAATTTATATGATAATACTCATCATAAAATTGATAGTTCTCTATCAATTTTATGTCACAGACTGATAAAGTCAATAATTAGGTATATAAGTCACGATTTAATAAGAAAATGTGAAATCTGGCATCTGCCTTGGGAGCTTTGCATATCTATACATTTTTGCCACTACTTTGTAAGTAGGTGATGCAAAGAAAAGATGCAAAGAAAAGGTTTGTCAAAGTATAGTATATCAACGTCAGCTATTTAAATAATTATTGTTAATAATTATTCCAACGTAAGTGAATATAACATGTGCCGATGTCCTGGCGAAAACCAAATTACCGTAAGCGGAGTCTTTATTCGTCTGTTTGCTTATATTATTTGTATCTTCATTTTCATTAATAATTAAGATAGCTACCAGCCAGCATAATGTAAACGTCAGAGGTCCTGTAGGGAAGTCCCTCTGCAGAAGATATTTACTAATCGATTTTTATGAAACTCTGGTAAGTTATGCTACCTGATCCATAATCAGTTACTATAAAACTAGATCTACGTATAAGATTTGCAAGTTACTTTACTCCCCACCTGTGGCGTCTCTGCAAACATGACATTTTTATATGTAGATATATTTTTTGATTAGCCTGGTCAATTCTACAGGAAAACGGTCTCTTGCGTGTTTCTTGTCAGATGCACTGTTATTGATTGAAACAATTAAATACAAAAAAAATATATTATTAACATTCATAATGAAAAATTTTATTTTATAGAAATTGTTGAAAATGTGCGGGGCACTAAAATGTGTTTAGTGCGGGGCACTAAAATGACTTACCTAACTAAAATATGTGCCATGTGGTTTAATATCCTAGTACCACATACCAATACTGAAAATAATATCTAAAAAATAACGATATCGATGTCAATGAAAATGTCGCTGAAACTGTTGCTGACATAAAAAAAATCCACGTGCAGCACAGTACACGTGATAGAAGTGAAGAAGTGATGAGAGAGAGAGAAAGAGAGAGAGAGAGAGAGAGAGAAGTATTGTACATATTGGCTTTATGGTAACTGAAGTGTGACACATATATGTTCGTGATTCTAAATGGTGTAGATTTCTCGAGAATATAGCATTAATCGTTGTTCCTAGTTTTTTATTTTAGTCGTGGCAATGTTCCGGTCGTTATTCATAACTAAACCGAGTTTCTCACGAAGAAAGTGAAGTAGTGGCAAAGACGCATCCTCCGCCAAAAGATCATTATCCATTTGGATCAGATTCGAAAGCCCAATCCAGATATATCCAGCAGGATATGCATAAGTAATATTGTATTCTGGTTAATTCCAATTGTGTCATGATCGTTTATAAATTATATCAAAATTAATTTCCGCTTTAGAACACTTGTAGAACCGCTTTAGAACACTTGTATGTGATCGTTTTGTTATTATTGAGGGTCGGTATTGTAGCTACTCTTTTACAGATTGGTACAGCTGTATTACTAATTTGATTAGAGTTTACATACCCTGCAACTTTTTTCCTATTTTTTTCACCAACTTTCGGTGAATCCGGAAAATCAAACCATGCGACCACGTGTCACGTGTGCGTGACCACCTGTATCATCACAATCGACACAATCAATATGCACTACTTTTCCCAGTGCACCGTTTGCTAAACCACCAATATTTGTTGTTATCATATAAAACACACGTTCGACAAACAGTTTCATATGGCAGTCCTGCAGTGTTAATAAGTGACATGTTATGGAATTTCTGAGGTACAAAGGCTTCTTGCTCCGCAGATGTGCATCCAGTATAAATATCACTGCATTCGCTATATCTGTTTCTCTCTCTCCCTCATATCTGTCATATACTTTATTTCACTTACGAGACGAAAATTTTAAAAAATCTGTCGTGACGCGGCCTTGAAAAATCACTCTCATGCGGCTAAAGAAGTATGCACTTCAATAAAGAGGATTATTACCAAAATCTTTAGCAGATAGCCACTAGTCACCTAGAGCGAGTGCATGCCCTATTTAAGGGTTATTCAAATTTAAGTGCGGAATTAAATAACTTAACAAATGAGTTGCGTTGGCTTAAAAAAAATAGAGGAACTTTTTGGCTTCCTGAGTAACCTACCCTCCCTTAAACCTTAAAAATCTCTAATAATGTTAAAGAAAAATCCACCGCACAAGCATGCAAGGAGTTTAAGAAAAAAAATTAATACATTGGCGTTCGGGATCTTAACTGTTTTTTTGGAATGATGTTCTACAGACGTACAAAAAAATTAGTAAAATGTTGCAAAAAGTGAATGTTTGTTTGCTATTAGTCGGAGACCTTCCTGATTCTTTGCTAAAATATCTCCAGCATCTTAGAGGAAACGACCTTTCTCTCATATGAAGGAGAAGTGGTAAAACGCTGTAGACGTGGAAAGTATAAAAAAAAATCTAAATCATTACAATTTGACGGTAGCAAAACGCATGAAGTAATAACAATATGTTAACACTTTTATGGCAATTATTATTAATGACTAACAAATGAGTTGTTGTGTCGGATAACAAGCGTAAGTAATAAGTTAACAAATGATTTGTTGGGTTGGCTTATGAAAAGTTAGAGGAACTTTTTGGTTCTCTGAGCAACCTGTACCCCCCTTAACAAATGGGGAAATAACAGAGAAAGCAGTAATTTTGCAACAGGATCTTTTTCGACTTTAAAACGGGTTAAGGAAAACTGTGGCAGGTGGCTATTTCAAATATTAATTACGACATGGTCAAAGAAATGTGTTTTGATGAATTAATTCAAGATTTTGTCTCCAAAATGACTATAAAACGCGATCTTGTCTAATCAAGTGGGAAGTGGGGCTCTGGAGTACTATCCAGGATCTATCATTTCATTTTACTATTTGTTTGTGGTTCCTATAATATGATATATTTATTATAACTTATGGATTTGCATTTTATCTTATATTTTTGTTAAAATAGTTTTAATATGCCTGAAGTTCCTGAATATGCCTGAAATGAATTCGTCGGTTAAATTAATATTTACATCATCTTTATACACACTTATAATTTTTCTTATAACTTCAGTCTTAAGAAAATCAGAACTTAGTTTTGAAATGGATGAGTAAGTCGCTTATCTTTGTATACGCATTAGAATGTCGCGTCGCTATAATAGTTCAACAACCAGCCTGTCAATTATGACTAGACAATAGACATGTTTCTGTTCTAAATACGTCATACCATATAAAGGCATTTACTTCATATTTTCCATCGAAGTACTTCTTTTGATTCGTTGAATTATTCATGGAATATCTATACGCATCTGACTCCTCCCGATGAAATCTAGTCTCGGTATGAGGAAATAGTTGCTTTCAGTCCTTTTAATGTGTTATAGTCAAATAACAAATCAGAACTGATATACCGAGATCACTCCGATAAGATCCGGAGCCAGGGCTCCCAATATCGACTGCCAATTTAGCTCCCCTCAATCCAAGCATGACTATGAATACAAAAGAAAGACGCATATATTAAGTTTTTACCTACATTAATTATTCATCTGGCTGAATAAAACTTACTGCCAATTACGATAAGTTTACGGTCATTCGTAATATAGGTATATTTGAAAAGCATACAACCTGATAAAATATACCAAGGATACATTTTTGCAACTTAATTAATAATGCATTTGGTACAGGAAAGCAAATTCGCACTTTTAAATGGCCATGAAGGCAATCAACTTTATTAAATCAGTATATAATGATATGATATGCAGAACTCTGTAAAAATATTATATAATGTAGTAAGAACATTTATGAATATTACCTTGCAGTCCAAGTCTATATGTGTATATATATATACACATATATATATATATATATATATATATATATATATATATATATATATATATATATATATATATATATATATATATATATATATATATATATATATATATATATATATATATATATATATATATATATTAGCTTTGAAATTCTTTGCTATTCATATTTATTTTGTGAAAAGTAATCTTGGGTTTGTAGCATTTCATTACATAGAAATAAGCAAATAGACGAATAAGAAAGAAAACACACTTACCAGTGCTATATCTGGACACACATACGGAAATGAATCACTATGCACATGAAAACGAACCACTTATGTAATGAAATGCTACAAACCCAAGATTACTTTTCACAATATATATATATATATATATATATATATATATATATATATATATATATATATATATATATATATATATATATATATATATATATATATATATATATATATATATATATATATATATATCTATATATATATATATATATATATATATATATATATATATATATATATATATATATATATATATATATATATATATATATATATATATACATAAGGGGAAATCTTGCCTGCAAAGGCAAGACAGTATATATGAAAAAAGTAAGCTTTGAGAAAAATCACTTTTTGCCTTTTTTCAGTCCCGTTTTGTCATTTTAAAAGATAAATAAACGAAATTTCGGATATAAAATGACTGGCATGTTATCATACATCTTGTAACAAAAAGAACTTATTTTTTTTGAAAATGTACTGGTAAAGTAGCATATACTGTTTTACATTGTTTTATGTAAGATATTTTATGTTTTATTACTTAGACAAATAGTATAAACAATTGATAAACAGTTTTACCATGGAAATAAAATCTTTATCAAAACGATTTATTTATGGAATGTAAATGTAAAAAACAAAATA
>CAXKVY010015228.1:0-20828 GCA_964058915.1 Tetropium fuscum
CAACCAATAATGTAGTTCAGCAGATATTCTCAATCGTTTTTTCAATCAAATCAGTGATTATTGCAAGTGAACGAAATCCCGCCCGCCACTGGCTGCAGTGCATTATTTCCATGTATCGTCACTCCTCACTCTATGAGCTTTCCAATTTATTAGATTGAGATTCAGTCCACCTGTATTATTTCTCGACGTAGGTCGCAAAATATTGCAATAATCGCGCTTGGAGATCGGTCCCGATGAGTTTCATTTCATTTAACGCAATTTATTTATTATTTGTTCCTAGTACCTTACCTAGCGATCTTGATTGTGGCTGTGATTCTAATTAGTTACGGTGTTCGGCCGGATTTGCTATTGGATTTTCTCCGAAACTGGTAAGTGAATTTTTGCTTATGGCATCCAAAATGTTAATTTTCAGAAACACAAAATTACAACCAAAATTCAAATTGTCTTATATGCTACTTACTGTAAATACCATTAAGTTATTTTTAAAGCAAAACTGGTTGTCATTGCTTGAAAGAGCGACCGTAATTTCATTTATTTTAAAATATATATTATTATATGCCCAGAAAGACATAATATGTTTATATGCATTTTTCATAAACTGGGTCAAGAAAAATTTTCTCTATAAGTGTTGAGGGTGGATATTTATGTAGACCAGTTTTACCCCTCATTAATATTCACTTGTAATTAATTGAATGCTCTTAGTAATTGTTTATATTTTATATAGTTAAAATTATGTCAAGAAATAACAGCTCGAGCTGAAATAGATATATAATCTAGCTTTGATGGTATTGCTAATTGATAATAAATTAGCTTTCTTATATTTCGTGTTCTCTTTCTCGTATTTCTGTCAATAGAGAAATTCAACTTTTAATTAAATTAGCAAGACACGCATTGCTAATTTAATTCAATTTAATTCAGGTGCTTATTTTAATGCAAATTTCTGCCTGATAACTTTTTGCCCATTTCCATCCAAGGAATTCCTTTGTGATTTAAAAAAAAATTAAATTGACTAACAAAGCAGTGCTGATTCAAAAACTTCAACTACTTTTCTGAAATACGGTGACATACATACAGTGAATATATAGGGACAAAATAAAGAAATGACTACACGTAAGAAAAAAAATGTGAATAATCTTAATACATTTAGAAAGTCCATAAGTTATATTGTGCTAGTTACCAGCACTAGGTACACGAACACTGCATTATTATCAGGTTAATTCTGATTACTTTAAATCAGTAAGAGGAATGTGCAGATTTGAAATAGTTATTGGTGCTACGATTTTATTATTTTTGTAAAAAAAATGATAGCATTTTCTTAAAAATGTGATATCTTGAAACACGCTTATAATACCGATAAATATTTTCAATAAACTACGCCTAAAGCCAAGAGAACCGGTTTTATAGGCATATAAAGTTTCTATGATAATTGGATCAATAATTTGATAATAAACTGTTGCGGCTAGTTGGTGGTTTATTTTTGAAAAAGTTGATTTTCGCTATTGCACCTTCAGCGCTTCACCAAATAGTTCATCAGACAACATGAAAACATTGTTTTATAGGCCTTCCAAACACATAAGAAGAAACGATAGGTTCTTCTAGTTCATTGTTGGTTCAGAAAGTTACAGATTCTGTATAAATACAGTAAAGCTGCGGTCGTTCGGATTAATTAAAAACTGCTCAATCCGGTCTACCAGGGCATCCGTAGTAGTGGAACAGTCTTCAAAAAATCTATTACATGTAATTGAGCAACAACAACAAATGGAGAAATATTTATTATAATGCGCATAAATGTTATTTTTAACACACTAAACCTAAGAAACAAACCAAAGGTATTTATTTCCAATCTACATACACATTAATATACGTATTTAAAATGGAGAATAAAATTAAAATTTATTGAATTTTGATATGTTTGTTTGGCGATTGCATCCTGTTGAATTAGTCTCTGTTCTCGTCTGCCCAGTACTTTTTAGTACCTGTATGTTTAACTCTCATCTCATCTAAGCCAACTGTTTCGTTGGCATTGGAGGAATTGTCGTCATCACTATCCAATGGTGAATGGTTTTATTCACCAACGATCCACTCACAGATTTCATTTTCTTTCGGTTGGTTGATGATGGTCAGCGTTAATTTGCTGAAACAAATTTCCGATTGCAGCAAATTCTTGTCGATCTTCATCCACTGATTTCTTTGAGAATCGATAGTGAAATGTCGTCACCTGAATCCTCTTCAATTTCTAAATTCGTTGCATCAGCAGAATCATCCGGTTTTGGGAGACTTTGGTCGATCCGGATTACAAGGTACATAACTTAAATATACGTTTTCTATTTTGTCTGGACTACAAGGATATCCGGATCCAGGCCCATATATTCCAATAAGATGAGAAGGCTGCATCCTAGAGCAGTAGATTTTAAGGGGCTAAAAATTATAGATGTCACAAAACTATGTTATATGCATGGGACAGTAAGACAAAGAAAATCTCTAATGCTATTTACTGCAATATTCATACGACAATCTTAACGACAATAACTTACGTTATTGAAGTATTATACTAATATCAATACGTAATATAATTTTTCCAATTTTGGCATGTAAAGTGAGACTTTTCAAAACCCTTTGACGTTAGGAAACGTCTTACTTTTCACAACCAGTTGCGAAAAGTAAAATATTACGCAACTGGTTGTGTTCATATTAGGTTATTTAGACCTAACAAGCTATGAAAGTGACGAGCTGTCACACCGTTACAACCTACTGGATTGTTTTTAAACGTATAAATTTCAGAGTTTTCTTCTCATAAAATATAAAATTAGTGAAAATTAGAAAAAATCTTATATGAAACACGTTGGGAAACACAGAGTAAAATTAGGCGTACGACATATTTTTGGATATATTTATTTTATTTTCATGTCTATAATAGTATGAAACTGTACCTAACCTATTCGCCTATTCCTACAATAGAATAGAACTGTATCCATAAACATATTACTCATTAAACTACAGTAAAATACTCTCTATAGACAACTTGTTAGCAAAAATCGTAATTTTTCTAATCAATTTAATTTGTAATAAATCAACAGGGTGGGGGGAGCCATGGGGCGGCAAATATACCTAGCTTCCGCCTAGGGGCGCCAAAATAATAAATCCGGGCCTGTCTGGATCTGTGGAGGTTCGGATTAGCGGAGCTCTACTCTATGTCTTCCATATCTTGAACATTCCATCTTTTGGTATTTCCAATAGGCATTAGTCAGGAATCTAGCATCAAAATGGCGAAAATGCAAAAAATATTCGAAAAATTTAGCTCAAATATTACATTATAGTTGATTTACATTGTATTTGCGAGCTTATTTTGAAAGTTTTTTAAATAATTCCTACCCTTATCGAAAGCTTAACGTATATAGTCTCATATAAGTGCAAAAGAGATACAACAGTGTTTTCTTTATCAACTAACTACACATTATTTAAGAAAATATGCGTTAGGGAAGTGTAGCGTAAATTTCGGTATCGAGGTCCTTTTATTATATACATGCTGTACATATATTGCAGATATATGTGTAGTTATGTGAGACGAAATAGGTATAAGAAACCAACGAAATGTTTATATTATTTTTTTTAATTCACTTGATAATTTATATATGTTCTTTTTTATATGAAGCCCATTGTTGCGGTCAACCGCGCGCGCGATATTTTCTCTTCCGTGTACACATGATTTCACTGCTGTTATATTATTATTATTAACAGTATTTATTAATACAATAAAAGTACATTATTTTATTAATTACTAGAAAAAACATTTATAAAAGATCGTACAATATTAGTTCAGTAGAAAGAGATCATCGTTTTTGAGAAAAAAATATACGTCCTATATAGCGATATTTTTGAAAAAAGTGGAAGGTTTTGGTGTCTAGACCATGTTATCTTAGACACGGATAATTGGTAGGTGGGGGAAGGTTATCGTATATATACACATACACACACACACACACATATATATATATATATATATATATATATATATATATATATATATATATATATATATATATATATATATATATATATATATATATATATATATATATATATATATATATATATATATATATATATATATATATATTGATATATATAGTAGAGTATTTGTTGCTGCATTTTTAACAAATTTCATGTCACCAACTTTTTAAAACAATGTTATTGGTGACACATACAGTCGGCACCTCACAAAACTGCACGACTTTCCGTTGCCACAGTATTTTTTCACATTTCAGTGACGTGCAATAAGAAAACTGATAATTTGTTTATTCAGCAAAAGTTTGGTAAATAAAAATATTACAAAAAATTTATATTTTATAGCAGAACCGTTAGCTGCTAAGACACTTTCCAATCGCCTTGGTATTGACATAATTAATGACCTCATATCGTAACTATCACACAAGAACTTCCCAAACATCTTCAACTACTTCCCAAAGCTGATTAGCGTCTGCAACGTTATTTATAAATATGTTTAGTTACGTAACCCCAAACGTTTTCGATTGGATTCAAGTCCGGACTTTTTGCGGGCCAAGGTAAAATATTAATATCATTATGACCCATACAATCTCTTACTATTCGTACGGTATGAACTGGGCAATTATCCTATTAACAAAAAGTGTAAATAAGTCCTAAAAGAAGTATAATTAAAAAATTGTTCACCTGCTGAAAGATAAAATTCCCAGGAAAAAATTGCGTTATTGATGGTAACATCACATTTTCTAAAATATTTAAATAATTTTGTGCTGTAAATCTGTTATCAATTTTCCAACAAATTCCGGACCCATAAACACCCCATATACCGAAAAAATCACGAGTATATACCTATAAATGAGCAAGTTCATTGCTTTTTGAATAGTGCAAGTTGTTTGCTTTTAAAAGTTTATATTTGACGATATTGGGGGTTATATTGAATATTGGGGGTTGGCGCATGTCGTTCTAATGAATTAGTCGATTTAGCCTTAATTATAAAAATTCCCAATATCAATACCAAGAGTCCGCGTTATTTGACTGTGCTGTGAGACAATTATTTAAGTTTTTATAGAAAATGTTAATTTGCGTCCGCCCAGATTGGTAGAAAATCCATTATTTCTCAGATATGTTAGTGGAAAGTGTGGTTAGTGGAATGGTGGTCGAATACTGACCACCATTCAATGACCATAAAATAAGCGGCTTAAACTGGAAAGAGACGAACGTCTTCTACCCTTTTAATTGACGGCGTTTGTGACCTCACTGGTCTTAAGAGACTCACTTTTGAATAGAGAAAATATCACGAAAATAATACTGAATGTTGATATTGGTAATGAAATACCATGTGGCTAAACAAAAATTATTGTACGTATATATTGTTGAACTAACTTTTATAACTTTATTTTAAATTACTTGAATCTAAGGATTGGAAGTAACTACTTTTGTTACTAAGATATCATTTCTTTTCAGTAAGGAAAATGTCAACCTTAGAGACTTCAAACTAGAGAATCAAAGAACCTTAGAGACTCAAAAATGTCATTGTTATTTTGTGACGGTTGGAGAAAAAATTATTTCGATAATAGTTCTTCACTTATATTATATTACCGAAGTGACATTTACTAATGTAGGTAGTCATGGCCACGTGGTATTTTCACTGTAGATTTTACATTTTCGAGACGCATAGTTTTTCATATATGTATATGCGAAAAACTGAAAAAAACGCCAAATTTTGAGGTGTTTTCTTTGTGTTTTTCTTTACGAAGCCGACTTCCTTCAAGACAGCAAACCTGAAATTGGAATTAACACCTCAGAAAACATGTTATGAAAGCGCTGAGAAAAGATCTTCCGAAATTTCGTTACGAAAAAATCACCATTTGACTGAGCTAGATATGCTGAGCGTCTCTCTTCATTTTATAATGAACCAAATGTTGTCTTATGTTTACAAGGAAATATTACTGTGAATATTTGTAGAGAATTTATGCTGCATAAAAATTTAAAATATGTCCAACACACATCGTAAACAGATGGTAAATCAATAACCCAAGCTGATAACATACGTCTTATAGTAGGTATGTTTTCACCGAATATTTCAAACATAAACAATCTGAGGCATTTTGTTTGCGATTGCTGAAAATGCCCACACGCATTTTTTTGCTGGCGCAAATATAAAGATGTGCAGCTTATGTTACATTTAGACAGAAAAACAACGACGTCATACCTGTTGCGTTCTAAATATACCAGATAACAGGGTAATTAAAACAGTACAATAAGCACAATTAATCCAAATGGACAACTGAATGTACAATTAACAATGTAATTACCAGTGTAGTATAACAATATCTGGCGCCGCCTCCACTACAGTGGGCACGATTTTTCACACAGCTCAGTTAGGCCGTGTGATTTATATAGTTTCGATGCGAACACTATCTGTCCACTCAGGTGGACATACTGATCACATTAGTACCGTTAGCGACATCTCTGACCATTTCATTGATTTTCCGCTCGACCTCGTAAACACGCGCATTTCGTAGAATGTCGCGGAGTTACAACAAGGAAATTGGCAAAAGAAAAAACTTATAATATGCTGATATTTTCTGATAGAGAATAAGGGTAGAGATACAGGTCAAAAATTTCCCATCCCTAACTTAATTTCTCATCCAACAACTCATCCCTATTTTTTAACACTTATAATGACACCGTTGGTGTCAATAATAATATGTTGGTGTCAATAATAATGTCAATGGCGCTGGTTTTTCAATAATATTTTGGTTTACTAAATTATAATTATATATATAATTACATTATTATATAATTACTAGGTAATTAATGTTTTACTAAATTATAATCATTAAGCATTTCTCTACTCATTTTGTCTTAATATTGCAATTCTAGTTACTTTTTAATAACGCTTATCTCTAATTCTTTATGTTTGTTCTACTTTACACTTACGTCTTTATCAAATATATTTGGATTTTTTTTCCTCCTTAAAATAGAAGAAATCATTTTCATGTTGCTCGTCGTCTGCTAAGGACAAATCGGAATCAACCTGTGCAGTTGACTGATGGTTTTCGACGAAAGCAAATATAGAATTAATTTTAAAAAAGCAATACATAGTTGCTACATATATTTTTGTTTTTTAAATTTTTATACGCTAATGAAAACGAGAAAAAACTGAATGAATGTAACTTTTTTTAGGAAGAGTAAAATACGTTTATCCAGTTGCTTGTTTAGTTTCGTGTCAAATATGAAAGAATCAAAAGAATGTTGATGTACTTGGTCGACCAAGAAGGCATAGAAGGCATAGAGTACTAAGGCATAGAATTAAGCATAGAAGGCATAGAATATTTAACAGACTTCAGATTGCTAAGTCTAATTCAAGGTCACACAAGAGAAGTTTTTTGGAGATTCTCTTTCATTTACATCGATGGATGGACGACCTCGAGTCTGATAAGCACCACAAGTACAATTAAGATTTCAAAAAATTATAGTGCATTTTTAAAGGATAGTCCAATATATTTAAGAAAGAATAATTGTAAGAAAAAGTGAACCATTAAAACAATTATCCACATTTTTAACAGTGTCCCCTTTTTCGTTTCGAATTTTTTATTCCGTAGTGCTAAGCTTTAACTTACAGATTCACATGACTACACAAATAAATAATACGTGGGCATTAGAACACGGATTAATTAATTTTTTTGGGTATGGAAATAAAGCAAAAAATAAATATTTAAAAATGATAAAAAAATAAAAAGTGCGCTGGACTATGTCTAATTATTATGGTATTCTCTCTCTTCACATGCTGCGCAAAAATAGCGTGTTTTCGACCACGATTTTGAGTGGTACATAAGCGGCAGGCTTATGTACCACTCAAAATACTTTGTTTGCTATACTTTGTTTGGCGCTTTTTTTTCTCTTGGTGGTATACTTTCAAGGAAATTATTTTTTTTGGAAGATTTTAGCAAATTTATTGGATTTTCGATTTTTTCACAAGCGAAATTCTGTTGAGAGATAGGTACCTGGCTACAAGATATCGAGTATGTTTTTGTTTTCAAAAACAAAAGTGAATGGTGTGATTTCCAAAATATTTTAATTCAATATTTTGATTTTCATATAGTGGCGTCAAGGATCCATTGCCTATAGCGAGGTGTGGAGGTCAACTTTTTTAGAATATTTTGATATGTAGATTTTAGTACTGAAAATATTTTAGAAGATTTTTAGTACTGAAAATACTTCTGGGCGCGGGAATATGGGAGGCTTTAAGACAACGGTCGTTACATGCGACATGCTATTTACCTGTAGCAAGGTAAGGGAATACGGAGGGGTAACAATTTACTGTGTTGGGAAATAAGCAAATTACTGATTCGTGTTATTTATAGACTAGCAAATATTGCTCTTTATGAATGACTGCAAGGTTAGAGAGTATAACATACTTCAAGTTTTAGAGGCTAAGCTTCATGTTTAATTCGGAATAACATAATATGAATAGTTCGATAGTTCGGTTTAAAAGTATATCAATAGCTTATCCATTAGAATGTTTATGTTTCAAATACGCATAAGTCAAAATATTCAATATTATCTGCTTCGATCCACTGACGGGAACCGGCAGCTACCGTAGGCGTAGAATTTATTCAACAATTTATTTAGCATAGTTGCTAAATTGATTCAATACAATTATAAAGTTATTACTAAATCTTACATATACTCACCTAGTATATGTAAGATTTAGTTGTGAATAATTGAGAAAGAAACTACGCCACGCAATAGTTCTTAAGTGTTAGTGTTAAGACTTTTAATGTCAGTTGTTAGGTGATGCAACTGTTAAGACGGGTATCATTTTAATTATGTCCAAATTAAATAATTTGTTTTTGTTGTTCTCACCTCACTCTCACCTATTATACGTTTGACAATCGGTGCCAATCACAACCAATATTACTTAGCAAGTTTCGCAAGCTTTGCCTGAAGTTTTCTTATAGCGACTGTTTCAATTCGGCAGAACAATGAATGCTTCATTTTCATAAAAATTGTTATTTTGACACCTAAGAAATGATATTTTCGATACGCCTAAGACACTTGCATAGGATTCAAGGTCTGTGCAGTTTATTAATTATGGCCTTAATTTCCAATATACAGGGTGTTAAATTGTAGATTGTCTATATAATTTTTCACTCAACGGTAGAACAATGTCGACGATAATGACAAGCGCCGTCAAGTTTAATATTATATTTGCAGACAGCCAGATGTTTTGACTGTACAGAGGAAAAATCCTCTGTGATCACTACCTCATCCTGCCTGATGGAGGAGAGATAATTTCCGGAAATATTTGTATTTGTTTGGTAACCATAGCAACAGAGACGAAGTTTCTGATTGGCTGATATATGTTTGAATGTTTACTTAAAACTGCATAATAGGTTTGTTTTGACAGGATAAATTTGGATTGTTTAATGGGAAACTGTGGCCTAGCAATTAGACAAGAAAAACTGTCAACTATTAAAAACACGACACCAAGGTGGAGCGTTTTTAGGTTTCGAGTCCAATTGCTAAAATTTAAACAACACAAAACCCGATATCAATGCAAACATCGAGTGTAAATCGGCAAGACAATTTAATAAATAAGAAATTTAGAAACATGAATGCAAACTTTATTTATAAAACACTAAAAATAAACACATTTTTATTCGAGCTTGATTAAAAAATGAATAATTGAATAAACCATTGGTGCCATTGGAATAAATCATCACTGTAACAGTTGCGCGTAACTCTTGTCGCTGCCAAATTGATAATTGCACCGTGACATATGCGATTTTTTAAATTTAAATTAAATTATCAATATAAAATCGCCAGATGAGTTGTAATTTACATTTTAACTATGATTGCCAATAAACGAAAATGTAGCAATCATGTAAAAACTATTCAAAATAGTGTTTTTCAATATCCAAGGGTATTGGATAGTATTGGGAAGAAGTGTTAATTAAGTAATATCCGTAACCATGATAGTTGAATAGTTTTTATTTTGTAAAAAGTGTGAAATATCATTTTTGGTTTGCAAAGAGCTTCTTTTACTTGTTTACTCGAAAAAAGAACCGGAATCTAGAATTTAAAATTATGTGTTAAACTATTTCCTAGCTCGGTATAACTATTATTAGTATGATGTATTGTTGTTGTTATTAGTAAATAAGTATTTATGCAATGATTTTTTCTACTTTCTACATCAAATAATATTTCAGCAGATCATTTTACTTCCTTTTGCAATTTTGTCGGTATACGATATGTCAAAGTGATACCCATATTATAACCATATTACCACATTATATATATATATATATATATATATATATATATATATATATATATATATATATATATATAATAACCATATTATATATATATATATATATATATATATATATATATATATATATATATATATATATATATATATATATATATATATATATTAGCTTTGAAATTCTTTGCTATTCATATTTATTTTGTGAAAAGTAATCTTGGGTTTGTAGCATTTCATTACATAGAAATAAGCAAATAGACGAATAAGAAAGAAAACACACTTACCAGTGTTATATCTGGACACACATACGGAAATGAATCACTATACACATGAAAACGAACCACTTAGAAGTTGTACAAGTTCTTTCACCTTTCTTGAGGATCTTCAGAGTATCTTCAGGATCTTACAATGAAATAAATCGTATACTACTCTGAAGATCCTCAGGAAAGGTAAAAGAACTTGTACAACTTCTAAGTGGTTCGTTTTCATGTGTATAGTGATTCATTTCCGTATGTGTGTCCAGATATAACACTGGTAAGTGTGTTTTCTTTCTTATTCGTCTATTTGCTTATTTCTATGTAATGAAATGCTACAAACCCAAGATTACTTTTCACAATATATATATATATATATATATATATATATATATATATATATATATATATATATATATATATATATATATATATATATATATATATATATATATATATATATATATATATTAAGATGAAAATAAATTTTGTACGATTTTCTATCATATTAAATCATAGGTTAGAACAGTGAGCGTCACGGAATACAAAAATTCCTATGTACCATATTTAGAAAAATGTGAATTCTTAATATGATAACTAAGTATGTATATAAATAACCATATCGTACTATAGATGATCTAGAATTCAATAAGACATTAGAAATCAATTAGGACATATTCCTCGTTGAAATATTATACAAGACCTTTTAGTATCTAAGAAAATATTATTAAAACTTGTTACGAACACAAAAATTATATATAACATAATTTATATACCAACCTTTAAATTCAGTACAAGATATAATATGAGACATGTGAATGAATGGAAATATTTCCATGTTAATAGTATAATTAGATACAGGTTATGTGAAAGTTCAAAAGGTCAAGAAACGTAAAATTTCAAAAGTGACTTGGTATGAGTTAAATAAGTACCACACTTGATTAGTATATTAGTATATTGAAGTATTGATTAAGTATATTGAAGAAAAAATCCGCGTGCAGCACAGAACACGTGATAGAAGTGAATACTTCTATACCGATTCCTTGAGAGAGTGAGAGAGAGATAGAGAGAGGGGAGAGAGAGAGGTATTGTACATATTGGCTGGTACACACTTCAGTTACTATAAAGTAACTGAACGCTATCTCACTTGCGAGACGAAAGTGTTATAAAATGTATCGTGACGCGACCTTGAAAAATCACTCTCATCCGGCTAAAGAAGTATTCACTTCAAAAAGATAGAATATAGTAAATAATAAATAAGAATAGTGAATGTGTGAAGGTGGTACGCAAAAATAAACTCAATAAATGAAATGAGAAAGTGCATGGCATAGACCTTGTAATAAATAAAGAAAAGCTTAACAAAAATACAAATGAGAAAAAAACAATTTTAGAAAAATAATAGTTCAAACTTCAGACGGATTCCAAAACCAGGAAGCGGAGAGGATTATATAAATTTGTTTGCTGTTAAGAAGAGAGAACATTCGGGTTGAAAATAAATGATTCAGAGTTCCAGTTGCAGAGAAACCAGGTAAAGATATGCTGTGGATATTCCAGATAACCTAAAAGAGGAAAGTTATGTAAATACAAGCATTAAGAATCAACGTTAAACAAAAATAAGGTACCTTATTCTAATATTGAATACATAAGTCAGGACTATAATCTGATATATCAAAGTTTTTAAAAATTTCAAAATTTCTTTCTCACGTAAGTGCACATTTTAACAGAACTCAGATATAAAACTTTTAATTAAACCAATTCAGTTTTTTTTTATCTCAAAATTTTCAAAATTTTTAGTAACGTCACTAATATGCTATATTCTAGACAGTTAATTATATTCATTAAATTAGCATAGCCGGAGCATAAAAGGTAAAAGGGTAAATATAAAATTAATCATTAACATCAATTGATCAATATTAAATTTACCAATATATAATAACCATATACATATACATACTAATATACACATATATATATATATATATATATATATATATATATATATATATATATATATATATATATATATATATATATATATATATATATATATATATAGGATATATATGTATATAGAAATATATATATATATATATATATATATATATATATATATATATATATATATATATATATATATATATATATATATGAATGAATGGGAATGAGAAAATCGCTTGTTTTTAAAAATTATCAAATTGCACAATTTATTAATTAAACAAATTACACAAAATAGTTAATATTATCTCATTTTCTGACAGGTGGATAGGGAGAAGAGGGGCGATAGCATGGCCTGCTAGATTAATTGATTTCAGTCCGAATGACTTTTACCTATAGGGGTATCTCAAATCAGTAGTTTACAAAACGCCGCCACAAAACCCTCAAGATCTACAAAATCGTATAACAGCTTCGTGCGTCGTGTTGTTGCCTGATATCCCTGATCAGGCAACAAACTTTTGAAAAAATGCGCGAGGAATTTCAGCAATTTTTTTATTATTATATGGAGAGAAATGGTAAACATTTTGAACATTTATAAAGTAACATAAATTTATTAGCTAGTTATTGCTATTAATTTTTTATTTTTATCATTACTAAATAATAATTCTGCGAAATCTCAACCAATTTACAAAAATGATGCACTGTATATTCGCCATAAGAAGGGCTTTCAAATGATGTGTAACACATTTAATATTTTTAAATTAGGGTTGTTAGGGGTTAGGGGGATGAACATATATTATCAAGACCCCTTGACTGTGAAAAATGTTCCCCCTTAAAATAAAAATCGACGTACCCCGTCGATTTCTCAAATATTCATACAAGTTCCTTCGCCTTTATTGAGGCTCTTGAACTCAGAATGTTACCATAGTTTCAAAGTTGATAACGTTAATTAGTTGAAAGCAGTCAAAATTAGTTCTTGTTAAAACTTAAATCTTACATAAAAAATAAATGCAAGATATATTTTAGATTATATCTAGGGCAAAGCAAAAATTTAGTAATTGGAACTATATAATTATTATTTTTAATGGTGTCTTTACTGTCTCTCCTAATTACAACTATTATCTGACGTAAATCAGATATTTGCTACAAAAAATAGTGGGCCATGGTTATCATAAACAATCAACTAAAAGTATCACGACCGAAATTATTATTGTGTGCATGAGTATGGCAATAAATGCAGTAGAATTAATAGAACTAATACCAACTTAGCGAAATTTTTATATAGGTGTTGCTCGAAAATTGCACCTGTCTATAAGTGCCTTTTTACTATTTTTTTAAAATTTTAAATGTTTACGAAATATTTATGTACTTTTGCTATCTTTTACATAAGTCATTGATAATTTGACATTTCTCTAGGCTCTATGTATTATATGATAAATTATTGAATAGATATTTTAATTACAAAAAGGGAATTTATTTGTTTTAAATTACGATTAAGAATAACGATTTTACAGCGGTTTAAGGTTTGTAAATTTTGTTGGCAATAATAATTGTGGAAATGACTATATAGGGTGATCATAGAAAATCAAAAATCTGATGTTTACAGTTTATTTCACAAAACGGTGCAAGTGCGAAGTTATTTTGAGAGGAAATTAAGTAAAATTTTCTTAAATTACAATATTAATATTATATTTTCCCAAAAAAAATCTGATTTTGAAAAGGTGAAAAATAGTAGTCAAATATGGGTTGCTACGTTTTAGAAGAACGTACGGTATATATCTGTAGCTATATTTTTTGTGATGGATAATTTGCTAATATGAGTTACTATATATTAGCCATTATAGACATTCTTTACTGCAACAAAACTTAACTAGATATATATGTACTGAGTCATGCAATGTGAAGTTATTTAATAATATCTACAGCATTTCTCAGATTGAAGACGTTTCATGAGAAATCTACAATTTAAATTCCTGTACGCCAAATATCACTGATGTGAACGAAATCTGTCATTAGATATTTACTCATGTCTACAAAGAAAAAATATGTTTTGAATTTTATGTCAGGCTAGTTTATTAATGTGTTTTTATTTACTAACTACTCATAGTACACATTGTACCCTCGCGGGCGTAAACTGCACGTGATGAACCGCGCGGGTCGTAAAGATAACTTTATGCCCGCGCGAGCCTTAACGACACAAACAACAGATTTATTTAAATTTATTTATTTTAACCGTTATAGCATTTCCATGGCAACATCAAAGTGAATTTACATACACCACCAGTACAGTGAAGAAATTATGTTTACAACACTAAAAACCTGCAGTTGCAGTGCTCTACAATGCAATTGCACATGCAGTGGCCTTACAAAATATTAAAAACTAATGTAATTTCACAACAATATTTCCCCAAAAAGCTAATCTATTTTTGCCCCTTGTTGCACCATATATATTATGTCAAACAATGTTGAAGGTGTTTTGTAAGAGGTAAAAAAATCTGCGTCGGACGTGCATGTATAACATATCAGAAAATGTTTTAAAATTACCTACTTTGGTTATATAAACGTTCCAGATTGTAATTCTAGTTTGCACGCAGATTTGTATACTATTTAAATTTGATGCGTTTTTCGTTTAATATTTGTTGAATGTAATAGTATTATTAAAAAAAACAATGAAATTGTAAATTGAGATATCCCTTTTGTCATAAATTTTTTCACAATCAAGTATCAGCATGCGTTGAATAGGTACTACATCCATACATCCAATGTTATATAAGCAACAAACGAAAAAATGTGACTCACAATCAATAGTGTAATTATGCCATATCTCCACCAGGAGTGTTATCCATGTCAATTGCAAGTTATATCAACCACTAATAAGAAGGCTATTGTATTAAATGCTGATTGTACTTGTGCCCATTTATATCCTTATCGGCAAGCAGACAATCGTGCGATTGCTGCTCACTTTATGTATCAATTTAACTTCAGTTTATTTCGAGCTCTTGTGAGATTCACATGTTTGAATAAATTCGCTTCCAACAAAAAGTTTTAATTTTTTAAAAACACTTTGCCCTCTTTCGAAAACAAAAGTGGCGCAGTCGGTAGGATCACTAAACGGAGAGCCAAAAATCGCAAATTCCGGTCTGTTTTATTACAGTTTATTAGTGAAAAAACCAAACAAACTTGTTTGGAGAGGAACAAAGTGCGACGAAAGAATTAAACAGGAAGCCGTTGGACAAGGACAACATCGCCGAATTCAACACCCACTGGTAGAGGACCACATCGCCAAAACCAGCTAGTTTAGGAAGTCCAGGGAAGAAGTACATAATCGACTGACTCCTAGTGGCATTAGGCTAAGAAGAAATTGCAACCAACAAACAACAACAAAGAAGTCAACTTTAATTTAAGCAAGCCAAGGAAATGAAACTTTTCATCTTACTACTGTAAGTCGAACATTTTTGCTTTCCTTAAACATTTTTCCTTGTAATTTCCCCTGAATAATTTGTATTTTCATGTTCTTCAAAGGAAATTTTGTACATAATATTCTCCCGTATAATAAATAATATTTATTTATTCCGAATTAAACATATTTAGAAAATTATAAATCAAAATTAAAACTTTATGTCATTAACCCCTGATATCGACGAATTGGCACATAGACTTGATATTCTTTTTACATCAGAAAATAATAGTAATTTTAATTTATTAACTATGCCAAACCCAAGACCACTTGAATATCAGCTCTTTCGAAAACAAAAGTTGCAGGGTGTTTGTTGAATATATTACAGTTAAATGTGAAAATGTAAAAATACATGTATCGTTTCTCTTAAAACTCACTTCATTGATTGAAATTATTACTTGGCTTATCATTTCTTATGAGGCACACGACCTAAGGTGACCTTGATCATGCTTAACATCTTATACCAAACTGACATATCCATTCCCAAAACTACTACTCATAAGCAGATCCTTCTGGCTAACAGGCACCTCATTCCAAACCCAACAACGATCCGCCAGACCAATATAAAGCATTTTTATCATTATATCAGAGGCAGAGAGGTTAGAGAGAAATCTCAAAAAAATCCAAAAAATTTAATAATACAATTTTTCCTACTATATAGTATACACCATGGTACACCATTCTTATAGTCACTATGAGAATTTATGAATTTATATATACTTGTGTGCGGATCGATTCCCCGCACCGGTGCCAAATAAATGTTCCATAATGTATCTATGCTATAAATATGCTCTAATACGTTGTTGTTTTTAAACGTATGAAATGATATAACCATAGTAATAGTATAGCGAAGAAACGTCTGATAAGCTTACAGGATACTTACACTATTTCTTCCCTTTTGAATCCTTCTTATGGGCGCCAGTTCTATGTACACTAATTTATAATTTGAGAAGGATCACTGAGAACATGAGTACCCTATCGTCTTCGAGGGGGTCCAATTAGGTCTATGTAAATATTTGGCAAGATTAGAATCTTTAAAACTGAAGTTATTATTTGAACAGTGAATGAATCTGTGATACTACTATATTTTGTTAACTCAATTGAATTTTATTTTGTCTCAAATTGTAGGATTTAAATTGCTCCCTGGAAAGTTTCAAAATAATAATAAGAAAGAAGAAGTAATTTATATATGACTATATTTATTGTCATATGATCATAAAATAAATAAACAAATTCTGAAACTTGTAAATACCCTACGCAAACCTACGTAACTTATTCTACTACATGGGACTAAGCGTCTGGTATAATATATCTTATAACTATCAAAGTTTGAAATGGTTGCTACCTTAGAAGTTTTATGTTAATCCTCTTAATTTGCGATGCACAAACACTTAGCACTATTTTCCGCGACACTGGTTTGTTTCCGCGACACTGGTCTCTTGCTGATGCTGGGCTCTGGGGGTGTCATCTAGCGGATGCCGCCGTATTATCTCTGGAACACTGCTACTACTCGCCGAGCTTTCTCTGGAACGCTGCTACGATTGCAGGAAAGTTTATTGTCGGATATCTTTACCCTCAAACTGTGAATTTCCTAATTTTGCACTCTTACTACTTACTACTTCTTTATACTTGGAACTTCTTATAAATTGCTTTCCTTTTCCCTATACTGCTCAGCAAAGTTTTCTAAGGCTGGGGACGCTACCAAGCCTCTCACTTCTTAATTTTAACGACAACACTCAATATGCAGTTATTTTTGCTTAAAAATATTTCCACTAGTGTCTTACTTATTATTATTACTTACTATTTTTAAAATAGTTGTTAATTTAAATTAAAATGTTCTCTCCTTGAACGCTATAGCTGGACTCTCTTGCATTGTTATATGTAACCACGGATATGCCGTATAGAAAAACAACTGCACTTCCTGGTTAACATTTTCTTTCTTATTATTATTATACAATCTGACCAATCATATTAATGCCTATTATTTGGTTTATTTAATTTTACATCTAACTCTTACAATTTGAACTTCACTTGATTTAATTTTGAATTCTAAACATTATACTGTCATCAGATTCATTTTCTATCGCGTAACTTCGGTGTTTATTTTAGGCGTCATATCTACATTGCATTTTGCTGCTAGATTATAAATTCTCAAAACCCGTTTCTACAATGATGCTTTCGCATTAATTTTTAATCTAAACATACACTGCGCAACTTATTTAACGCACAACCAAGAAGTTAACTCAAATTTGACGTTATGTATTTTCGACAATTTTTATTCGTTTTGGTGGATTTTTTTTTCAAATTGTAGGTTTTTCTCTTAGGAATATCACTGTCTTAGTTGTTTTGATAAAACGAATGATTTTGATATTATACCAGGTGATATAAAAATGTTATGTTTTTTCCGAAATTTCAAAACGTCCTTTGGGCTATACTAGGTATTGCAAGTTATTGCAATTATAGCCAATTTAAAGCCTCATGTTTTTTCTACATTTTCTTTTTTTATTCATTTGTTTATCTCTGTTACTTCCTGAAATACACCGTTTTGAAACACCATATGCTTTTATTCACATGAAATGCATTTATCGGACAACTCAAACAGCTAGCAAGCTATGGAAATCGAGGATTACACGTCATAAACTGACAACTGTGTCATTAGTTTTTTGTTGACAGTCCAGCAATAATTAGTGAATAATGGAACGCCAAACCAGAAATTTAACTCGTGATGAATGTGTTGAGGCAGCTACATTACACGGTGAAGGGTGGAGTTACAGCCGCATAGCTGGAAGGTTGGGAGTGTCTCACACAACTATAGCGAGAGCAATTCAAAGATACGCGGAAACAGGAGAACATTCCAGATGGGCCGGTCAAGGTAGATCTCGTGTTACCTCTGCTATCCAGGATCGCTTTTTAAGAGTAAATGCTGTAAGACAACGATTTATAACTGCAACACATTTAAGAGCACAACTTCAAGACGTAGGTGGTCCACTCATATGCGTTCAAACTGTACGCCGACGACTGAGGGAGGCAAATTTAAGACCCAGGATTGCTGCTCGAGGACCCGCATTAACAGTAGATCATCGAAGAGCCAGATTGAATTTTGCCAATGAGCATGTTAATTGGATGGAAGCAGATTGGGAACGTATTCTTTGCACTGATGAGTCAAGGTTCAGTTTGTAAAATTGTGACAGACGTAATCGCGTCTACCGAAGACCCGATGAGCGATACAGTCAATGCAATTTTTTGCACACAACTTTATATGGAGGTGGATCCGTCATGGTGTGGGGCGGAATATCTTTGACTGGGCGAACGGACCTGGTAACTGTGAATGGAAATCTAAATTCTGACAGATACATCACAGACATTCTTGAAGCACATGTTTTGCCTTATGCCCCCTATATAGGACCCAATTTTTTACTTATGCAAAATCTTATCGTGAGAAATTATCTTGAAGAAGTAGGAATTGATCACATAGACTGGCCAGCCCGTAGCTCCGACCTTAACCCCATTGAACATGTTTGGGATTTTATCGGTCGGCGGTTACGAAGTGAGGGACGACAACCCCAAAATTTACAAGAATTGGAAGGACTCCTAGTCGAATTATGGAACGGTCTAGATCAGAACCTAATCAGAACTTTGGTTTTAAGTATGAACCAAAGATGTCGGGAGGTCATTCGCGGAAGGGGTGGAAACACCAGATACTAATTCTCTATTTACTTTTGTTTTGTTTCCTGTTATTCGTTGTTTTATTGATTAAAGCAATCCATTTTTCTAGGTATGTTTTTTGAGTTTTTGTCCTTTTAAGACCTTTTCCTTTTCTAAAACATCTTGCATCTCTCAATAAATTATAAGATATCAAGGAAAACAGAACGCAAAATGAGGCATTGAACCAGTATAATGAGTAATAAATAATGAGCACTTGACAAAAAAGAAAGTTAATAAATTTAATAAAAATCACGTCAACTCAAAAATTGGATATTTTATGAAGTAACAGAGATAAACAAATGAATAAAAAAGAAAATGTAGAAAAAACATGAGGCTTTAAATTGGCTATAATTGCAATAACTTGCAATACCTTGTATAGCCCACAGGACGTTTTGAAATTTCGGAAAAAAACTTAACATTTTTATAGCACCTGGTATAATATCAAAATCATTCGTTTTACCAAAACAACTAAGACAGTGATATTCCTAAGAAAAAAACCTACAATTTGAAAAAAAATCGACCAAAACGAACAAAAATTGTCGAAAATACATAACGTCAAATTTGAGTTAACTTTTTGGTTGTGCGTTAAATAAGTTGCGCAGTGTAGTTTATTAATGCTCTATATGCTATAATTATTGTTGGGACTTGTCTATTGTGATTATACCAGATTTTTGTGCTGATGAACAACTTAGATGTAATGAAGGTACGATCTGACCAATCAGGCGCGTAGCTGGTTGGCGTTAATATATAATACATACGTTGGACAGCGATACGTGCATACGTGCACTTCTACGTACGAAAGATATTAATCATTAATTTATAATTTAATATATGTATTGTAGTTAATTATTGATTTATGCTTGTTAGTATTTATGTAGTTAATTATTGATGTAACCCTATCATGCCTTCTACTTTGCCATATTTGGAGCTACATGATACATATTTTATTCCATTAAATACGAGTAGTTGTAATCCAATATAAATAAGGTGTATGTGCCCATTTCGGTTCGATGGTATAATAAATAAATCTAATTAATATGGTCATCAATAACATACTCAAGTATTCCGAAGACAGGAGACGTCAAAAATAACTTTTATCTCGTGAAAGTTATGCATTTGTTATAATATGTTCCTGCTAATCGGAGATATGCCTAGGCTTTGATTAATGTTAATAACCAGATATAATTTACTATAA